>DWHO01001112.1:0-16552 GCA_018247575.1 Eurytides lysithous rurik
CGGCGAGTATTTCACATACTCGATCCAGAGTGACGAATTACCATTGCATCATCTATAAACCGCGTTAATTCGTTACACATAATGTAATTAGCAATGTCAGGGAGCTACCACATGCGGAGTCTCTAAAAATTCTCTTACTGACACAATTGTCAAAACATATAGAATTTTTTTTTAAATTATAACCCTTATTAAAAAAATGTTATACTTTTATTGGCGAATTTCACATATTTAAGAATTATTTTTTATACGCGGGTTACCTCAGGATATTTTTCTTCATGATTTGAACTCGGCTTGCTCGAATATATTGAATTAAAAGCGAGTATTCGGACACTGAGCTACCGCGGCTCTTTATAGAAAGTAGGAAAAATTTAATATCTTTAGGTTTTTCCAAAGTTGTTGTTAACAACTTTGAAAAAACCTAAAGTAACCCTACGACATAACTGCATAACCGAATATCATAATATGGGATGAAGGAATTGAATGCCTTTATTTGATTTACGATAGACCAAGAATCCAGTCAGTGCCAGACGGGCGTTTAAAAATAAATATTTTGTACTCCTACAGGCGCCGTAATGTTATTTACTTTTAAATGTTTCTGTTTCTAAATTAGTCACAGTAGAATTAATTCATTGTCGTGTTTGCATTCGTACTAAAAATTTTCAGCAGACTCTTGTTTTTTTGGATTTTATGATGTGTTCTGATACTTATTGTAAGTACATAAAAACTTAAAGAAGTAATAATGGTTTAAATTTTTATATACTTTTATTTTTTTAACTGTTTTGTGACTATTTATATATAACTGGGCTTTTGTTTAATATTATAAAAAAAATATATTAAGTTCACGCGCAAAAAGTCTCTGGTTCGAGCCGACTCGAACCAGCAACATATGGGTAGCGGTTATAAGCCAAATACAGTTCACCGTTCTACCAATTGAGCTATCGAAGACTTGTAATGAAGGATTAAATATGGGTTTATTACTAGCTGTCTATCGATGTTAAAGGTTATTATTTTCATTTGTTAAAATCAATTACATTTTTGGGTGAATCATATAAAATTGTACTTCGCACTTTGTTCTTCAAAGTAATAATGGACGTTTCAAAAATAAAGACTAAATAAATACGTATATCTTGCAGTTGTGTTGCCAACAGTTCAAGGATGTGGTAAGGGGAACCAACATATATTTACATTATTACTTACATAAAAATCTGTCACGTACAAAAACCAAGCATAGATTAAATTAACAATTTTATAGGGAATTAGGTGATGCGAGGAGCGTGTGTTTGATGATGCGTCGTTCCCGGATACCGTGTACTACTATGAATAAGTGTCTTTAACCCAGTATTTTGAACTGTACAAGTAAAAACTCGCTTAGTTCCATGTTGCAGTCATTGCACATACATTTGTACAATTTCTATGTTTAGTAAAAATACTTCCGTATTAATAAATGGCAGTAAAATAATCAATTTCTACCAATGCAACATAATACTCTATCTTGTCTGCAGTTTTCAAAACTCTTAAAATATGTTGTTTAGTTTTCTGTATGTCTTCACAAACTATTAGAAACCGCACGGGTTGCAGTTATGTGAAAATATAAATGATTTACTTTTGTCAAGTTAAATGTTGATATGTTTGCACTTTATTTGTACAACGACCTTAATAAGAGTTAATAGGCACTCTCTACCTAAAATCAAAGTTGAAAAAACTGTAAATGCGTGGTTACTACAATTGGACTATAAAGCAACTGAAGATTTGGTTAATATATTATCTTAGTATTGATATACGTACACACACACACACATAAACACGCGCGAGCGCCCGCACCCAAATGTATTTGTCAACTTCAAAACTGTAATTATTCATAAAAATATAGATAATATCACTGTATAACTTATGTTCTGAAAAACAGGCTTTGCTTAGTTTAGGCAACAGTCTGCCACATTTTCAGAATTATTGTATATTTAAAATTATTTATCTTGTAATATCTAATGTGGCGAGAAAAAAAATCATTATTATTATTTTCACTTTAACATACAGCATACAATAATAAACTCCTATGAACTTTACTCAATAGAATGTATCAAGTACACTCATTGGAATATCAGGAGCATTATTTACGTATTTTTAGACTTATCAAGTTTATTTTAAAGCTGCTGTATTAAAAAAAATAATTAAAATAGGAAGGATGAGATGTTGTGACTGGCATTGTTTGTTTTTTTAACGCAGTTATTTATTGAACATTTCCTAAGAAGTAAACGGGACGGACACATTTTATAACTTCGCAGGGTTGCTCTATTTTTACGGATGATAATTTATATTGTTCTCAACTACGATTAAACTTTGTATGCCTGGTAACTGGAACGTTGATAAGCGATCCGGAAAAGAACGTTTAAAGCCAAATCTTGCTTTATTTTAATTATTCAAGTAGTTCACCCAAGTAAACCTAAGTTCCAAATAACAAGCAAATTAGTATGATAATAAAGTGTGGAAAGTGTTATTCAGCCCACTTGCAGGTTGAAGACGGTGAAAAGTTCAAGGCAAAATAGCGACAGGTTGCAAAGGTATATTATCATACATACTATATATACTTTCATAAAATGTCTGTTAAGTAGTAATTTATGTTGATGTATCAGCAGACATGCAATAAAAGTACTTAAAAAGATAGTCCTAAAAATGGAATTCACTGTTTTCTGTGTAGTTTTTATTTACGTCAGCTGAGCCAGAGCTTGTGATTGGGTTGGAGTAACTTATGATAGAAAACTTAGTAAATATTTGATGCAATGCCGATAATTAACAACACGTCATATCAAAAGTTGTTTTAAATAAACTTTTTGTAATTTACATTACCATACCTTTTTTTCTTTTTTTTTAATGAACTGGGTGGAGAAACAAGCAAGCGGCTCACCTGATGGTAAGAGATTACCGCCCATAGACATTTGCAACATTGCAGAACGTGCGTTGCCAGCCTTTAAGGGAAGTCATTTTAGAAAAATGGTGGGAAGAGGGGGAGCTAGAAGGGTGGGAGAAGGGAAGGGATGGATTCAGAGCGAGGGGAGTGAGAGAGGAAAAAAAGGAGGGAGCGGCATGGGTCACCGGCCACCTCACTGACCGGATGAAACGCGGAAGGGAAAACACTTCAGTTTTACGCCGGTTTTCTGTTAGGTGGTGGTACTTATCCGGATCGAGCCAGATCATTCAGCAGCGGGAGCAGCTGCATGGCTGTACCACTTCTGACAATCATTTGTATTCACGATATTAATATTCAATTCAATGTTAAAATAAATATCCTAAAACCTAATCTCTTTGTGAGTTTGAAATTATTTTACATTTGCTTCAATAATAATACTACACAGTTTATTTATTTAAGTTCAGCACAGCAGAAAAGTATATTCATTTGTTTCAAATATTTTAACATAATAATTAAAATAATTAACAGTATTTTCATGCGGGAAAAATATTTCAATCCAGTGCAGTACAATAACCGGTTGTCACCATGTCCACGATATTTAAGACGTACATTACCTTCCAACCGGAACATAGCAAGGGTTAAAACATTATAGCTTGATGGTTTTAACTAATGACGTAGTCATACCACTCCAGTTGAACCAACAAAATAGCCCTACCATTAATAAAATAGTCAAACTGTACTCAATTCCAAACAAAGACTTTTCGCGAAAAATATACACATTTTACGAATTGAAATCGCGCTCGGATTTGTATTTATCGTATGAAACTTTACACCACCTTTCTAAAGCATCGGTAGGGAATATATCTTTTAAACCATCACTAACAAGAGTTTTTGTGCAAATTGTAAGTTTATATACAGCTCACTGAACATAGACTTTTCTTCAAAGAGTTTAATAACAATTATTTGTATAATGCACAGTTAAAAGCCGTTTTGCTTGAAAAGTTTCTCCTTTGTTCTTTCTATACTCTTAAAAGTTGAATTTCAATAAGCGAGTTATAATATGTAGATTTATATTTAAAAAAAAAAGAAAAGCTATTAACGTAATTTATCTTGTCTAAAGCAGGACAGTATTATAATATAAACTAACCATCAAAAGAAACAGCTTAATAAAATTATTGGTGTGTAACCATTATTAATTCGTAGTTAGTTATATTTACATAAATCCGAAAAGTTTATTTGTTGAAAATAATGCAAAAAAGGTACGTCATCTGGTTAGAAATATAAAACGAAAAAATAATTTAAATACTGCAACTCAGAAATTACGAAAGTTTGAATCTGAACATGATATAACAACTTATTAATAGAAATATTGTCAAAAATTATCCCGATTTAATTGTTTCTTTTCGAATGTTTTTGGGAAAACTTTGTAAATTCAGTCATTTCGTTTAGAAAGTTGACATAAGACTTGAAAAATACAAATAATATAAAAGAAACAAAAAATATTGCAAATTTTATTGATTTCCAAACATTTTCCTACGTTAAATTCGTCTGCAAATTTTATTTCAAACTATCAGCATGACAACTAACAGAGTATCCAGAATTATTGTATTCTCGACACTGTTTTAGTCATATTTAACCATTATAAAAAGAATATTGAAAGTTCACTGGCTAAGGAAAAGGAATGCTTCTTGATGCTTGTTATTTTTATTATTCATAAATATATGACGTGACGTGATTTATAACCTGTGCATTGTACTTTGTCCTGCAAAGTTACAATGAAACGATTTATGTGTTTATATATATTTTTCACGATGCGTGTGTGCATATATGTTTATGAAGTTGCAAACTGAAATACATGAAATACATATAAAAACGTTGAAGCTACTAAGTAAGAGCCTAAGGTAACATTTTTTGTGATAGATACAACATAGAAGACGTATTTTCCAATAAAATTAAGCTAGGCTGGTATAACAAAAAAACGTCTTAATTATTTTATAATTAAGTTGCAAAATTTTCAAATGTGATTGTATAGTATATAAAGCCAAAAATAATAATGTAAAGAAGACTGTACAAAATTAAGAACAAGTTTTTATATTATTTTGTTACAACCAAAAATCGGTTGATTTGTAGACAAATCTTGTTTGAGTAAAACTTGTCAATTTACTCGTATTCACTGCAATTATTAAACATACTACATACGTATTTATTTGGTTATGCAAAATCCAGAAAGTGGGTTAAATTAAACGTATTATATTTCATTATAGCCACAAACTGTTTTCTGTTTCTAATAAATTACCCAAATGATTTTCAGTTGTGCTTGAATCTGTCAACACCATGTTCGAATATTTCATGGATGAAACTGTTCAATTTGTAATTCATAAAGTGCTGAAAATTATTTTTCTTCATAAAGTGCAAAATTTTATTTTAACGCTTTTGTACATGAATTATCCAGACATTGTTAGAGGAATTTGTAGAAAGAATTGCTTTAACTAAGTGTTCACCAATGGAGGACGTAACTTATTATAATGTCATTATCGAAACTCAAAAGTTCTGTAGAATCTTTGGATAAAAATTTTCAGTCTCGATTTAAAAGTATTTAATTTAAAAAGTTTATTGAAGTAACTTCGCAGAGATAATAAATTTATAGTATCTATAAATATGATATAGTCGTCACACACAGTAAATTTATTTTGCAGCTACCAAACATATCATAGTTAATAGATTTATTTTGTGAATCATCTTCAACAACATTCTGTACCAATTTATTACTTTGAATGACGATTGAAATACGAAAAAAAAAACGAAATTAAACGAATTGATATTTTTATTGCTTAAATGAACTTTATTTTATGGTTATTATTTTAATTGCAAATGGTTTTTTGTCTACCCTTTTAAATAATCTGTGTGCTACGCTATGCTCTATACCCCGTAGCATGTACTACGCCGTGAATTTACGTCGTAGCTGATGCTACGTACGTAATGTTTTACTTAGATAATATTTGAAATATGGTTAACAAAATTTAGTTTTTTACACTGCCTTTGCTTCTTAAACTATCAAGTTCTACCACATAGAAAAATTTAATAGTTTTGAGAATAAACAAAATCTAGTTATGGCAGGTGGCTCGTGATCGCAATCGTGTCAATCTAAAACATCTAGTTTGTAATGTAACTCAAAATACGTATTTTATTTACCTAGTAGTAATATTTACGACTCAAACTTACGTTATAAAGACTTAGGTTATAAATTAAATTTATACGAACTTTCGAAAAATGTATACAATTGAAACTGAAAACAAAAAAACAAAATATTCCAAAAAAGGTAATCCAGAAAAAATTCGCAGCCGGTAGGACTCGAACCTACGCTTCCAGAGGGAAACCGATTTCTAATCGGTCGCCTTAACCACTCGGCCACGACTGCCTGCAAACAGTACGAGAAAAATGCGCATAACAATCAAAAGCTTTCTTTCTATTGGAACGAAGAGAACTCTATAGAATAGCAGATATTGCAAAATGTAGCATGTTTATCTCGTTCTGCTAACTAACCTAAATAAATATATGAGCGTAGCACGAACGTTAATGGCAAACTCAGCGCAAACGTAAACCTACAAACCATGTCTTCACGTTTCGTAGTTCGATTTCCAACTTGCATAGTACAGCCCGGAGGGCCAAATTTTAGGAGTCATAAAAACTCTGTAAATAAAACACGCCAAATATTTTTAGCATGAGTTTTTCTTTCAGTTTTTTATTTATTTTTAAACAGTGCACTGATTAGTATTCGAATAAACTGTTTTTAACCGGATAAGTACCACGACCTCACAAAAATTTGGCGTATAGTGGAAGTGTTTTTGCTTTTGCGTTCCGTCCGGTGATTGAAGGGGCCGATGAACCATGGAGGACGATTAAAAAAAAATCTGCCCCAAGTTTTGAAAAAGATTAAAAATTTTTTTTTTGCGAAATGGCGGTAAAAAGACTACGTTTTTATTCTCATTTTTTCAACGTTGTGGATTTTGCTAAAAGTAAAATAATTAAGACAAAACTATTGTCAAACGATATCGACATATATGAAAAACGGTACAAATTTGAGGTAAATACTGAATTGAACAAACTTGAGATATCATGTCAACTGTTACGAAAAACAAAGTTTCGAGAAAAATACAAAGTTTTGAGTCCCGTTTCGGGCTGTATAAGTAATTTGCGCTGAAAGAGATTACTGCGCTGTATAATGTAAAACCAACATTATTAGTTCCCCCTTCCACTGTAAAACCAACATTATTTGACATTCTTTCAGCCTCACGAGCGAACTTCTAAAGCTTTAGAAGTTCGCAGATTGCAGCGCTTGATTCTTTGCTCTCGTTCTTTTGTAACCAATTGCATGGAGTTCAGAACCAATGTTTATAGATATAGTTACCAAAGTTTTTAAAAGTGTTATAAACTTTCATTCAAAATACACATACAGCAAATACAAATAAAAATAAAAGCGTGACTTCAAGTGTGAATGTGTTTGGGTGTACAACCATTAACATTTTTGCACACACCTATACTACATAGACGAAGCCGTAAAAAACCAAAATACAATATTGTTTTCTACTCTTATATCTTCATTTTTCGTCTTTATTAGCTTAGCTGCTGAGGCGATGGTAAAACTTGTATCTTTCAACTCCTTTGTATGAGGGCAGCACCACGACTTCTTGTTTTTCAGCACGAAAGTTACTCACCTCTTGAGCCGCATGGAGTGCGCACTAGACACGCTAGAGCAGTGCCAACGGCTCGTTCCGTCAAATTACTCAATTTGATGCTCACTCAACATACGGATATTGACATTTTACATGACAAGCCGTACATTATATACCATACAATTATTATATATTTAAATTCTGTAGAAACACAACGTTGAAATATTTTTTATTTTTCCTTATTATTATGTTATTGTATTAGTGTTAAGTGTATTTTTAATAATAAATTATACTACTGTAATTAAAATGTGTTTTGGTGTAAACTGTAAACTTATATTTTTTAATTTAAATAAATAAATAAAAATAACTACAAATTATTTACTCTTGAAACACACAGTAAATGCACATCTGGATTGCTTGATTATTGAAAATATACTGCTATAATATAGTTCGAGTATTTCAACAAAAGAAGTACATTACAATGATCTTTTAGATACTCAGTTAAAGGTTTATATTGAACAGAACAATTTAAAGAAAAAGTTTTATACGACACAGGGAGCATTGGACTCGACCGAAGCTGAACACGTTTAGTTGCCACGTCACAAAAACGGCTGTAACTTTGAAAACAATTTTTTAAATCCTTTTACAGGCATAATTTGAAGGTGTAAACTTTGAAAGGATGCAACTTGTGCCAGGGACGCATGTAAAAGTCAGTGCTTGCATTTGACCCAATAAAATGTCAACAACAAAGTTACATATTATTTATAAGAACTTCAAGTTTATCACTGTAATTCATTTTTACATCTTAATGTCTAATTAACCAACGTAAAATTATAATCATTAAACATTTTCTTTACATCACTAAATTGCATTATTATCCAATTTATTTGCGCAGTCGGCCCGTTCAGAACGTGAATTCAATTTAACTCTATTTGACTACAAATAACAAAAGCTTAACTAATTGAAAGGATGATTAAGTCGTTTCTTAATCACCCTTTCAATTAGCACCTATGTAAGTAGCAGAATTATAAACGTTAATTTGTTTGGTCTCGATTTAGATAAAAAAAAACTGTTTCTCAAAACTTCAATAACTTGAGTGCACAAATCTAATATTTTCTTTGATTTTTACTCTCAGCAGCATTAAAAAAGTTGCTCAGCGTAGCGGATGCTTCGATATTTATTTCTCTTTAGGTTAAGTTAGTACAGAGAGCGCCGCTTAATATTTTCGTAACAAGTTACGTGCGTTTCTGATTAATAGTCATTATTTCAGTTTTTTTTGGTATATATTTGAAGTAGACGTTTAATAATGGCAATATAGTGCAAAGAAGGTTTTTAAAACTTTGGTGTATTACACTGTATTACACTGTTTGGTGCCCATCCAACGCATGAATCATCTTACTTTCCAGGCAATCACAGCACAAAGTCATTGCCCTCCGCGGGATTCGAACCCACGACCTCCGTTTTGTAAAGCGCGAGCCTATACCTCTAGGCCACGGCGGCAGTTGAGTTTGAGTAGTCAAGTAGTACATTTAGAATTTCTTCCTTTGATAAAGTTAGTATCATCCTTCTTGTTTGAATTGAATTAATTTTTGATCCCCTTTTTAAGTAATTTGGTTGATACGCAAAGTCATATACGTCGTAGCAGGTGCTACGGACTTAATATTTATTCCATTTAGCTCTTTTATTTTCTTTTTATATTTACAGGTACGTGGAGTCCCTCTGTTTAGTGAAATTTAATTTAAAATAAAGTTTTTTTAAATAAGGACTAGTCACGCTAGGTGGCGCTGATCTTGCAGTTGGACCTAAGATTTTCGATTTTGCCAAACCATGTTAATAGAATGATAGAAATTTAACCTAATTTTTTTTCTGTTTATCAATTTTTGAGTAAAACATTTTGTGCGACTTTCTGCCTAACTGATCGATTTTACTTTTAAAACAAGTTTTTAGAACTTAAAAAAGTTATAACTATAATTTTTTTTGTTGTAAAATTTGAAAAATGTATGTAGTAAAATTCAAATAGAAAAAAAGTAATCCATAAAAAAAGCAGCTCACGAAAACTATAAAACAGGAGATAAAGTGTAAAATTGAGTAATCATTTGATTTTGTTGAATTAAGTTTAAGTTTTGCAAATGGCGAAACAATTGCAGGTTAAGTTTGGCTAAATCGTCGTTGTAAATGGTCTAATCAACTCAACATACCAAAAATTCTAAAGACTCATATTGCGGTCCCAAGAATCTGAAGAGACTCCTAACGTAAAAATAACTAATGTTCAAATAACTTTACTCAGCATAAGTAAAAAAACTTCAAATAAACTGTACTCGAACTTTGACTTCGCGTAGAGCCAATGTAGTCCATATAGCTGCTAATGAAGAATGCCACGCGTTGTCTGGAGAGTTTGGAACTGCTATCAGATGTAAATTTTAATTGAGCTCTTGAAGATGTCTAGGCCTCAGCTAACGGATTTAAAACGTGCTATTCGCTGACCGCCTACGCCTTACATCGTCATGTAAATCAGAGACCGCCGAAACTTCTGACTAAGAGAGCCATGCATTGTCCCGAGAATCTGCTCTTTTCGATCAAGAATTTTATTTGAATAACCTTTAAAATTTTTCAAACTCTATAAATTTTTTACATTAACGGAATCAATTCTTCTGTGTTTGGAGACATACCATAGGACCGAATATAGGCTCTGCCAATAATATATTTAGACTGTTCTTATATTTATTATTAGTTGACCTTTTAAAGAATATACACCTAAATACGGTTACAGGTGAAGAGCTACTAGCTACTTACTATCCGGTAGAGTTTGAAGATTCTCTTTCGGCCCTGGACACATTTTTTTTAAAAGTAATCTTTCTTTCATTCCATAAAGGATAAGTATGATTTTTCTATGCATTATTAGTTCCGTACTGATTTAAAATGTATAGAGTAGAGCAGGCTAATGTGACAATATATTGCAGGAATGACAAAAAAAAACATAAAAAATATTTCGATAAATGCGCGAGCGGAATCGCAGACTCGTAAGAACGTAAATGATATACGGTCATTTATATGTAACGTATAACTAAACAAACTTTCAATTTGAAATAATTAGTTCTACCTTTGAAATAAAGTTTCCACAAGTAGCGTCTTAACGAGCACAGAGTTCTAAATAGACCACAACCACAATCAATCACTCACAAATATTGAATCGAGTTTGATTCGAATAAAAAGTTCCTCGTTAAATTGTTTGGTGATGATAACAAAGAAATTCTGGTGTTGACAAAGTAGAAAAAAATGTATAATACGTACATAGGTCTAAACGAATCTCTACCTTTAGTAAAACTTTACTTTGTTCTTCAGAATTTTAAATTTATTCTAAAACAGTGAACTAGTAGTACATAGTTCACCACACGATTTAATGCTGGTTCATAAGTTGAACCGTAAAATGAAAGGTTGAAAAAAAAATTATGCAAGTAACGGTACACAGTGCATAGTGCAGAACTATGACCAGATTTGCTTTATTTGAATTTCATTATAATAATAAATATCAGTTGTAATAAAGAAAACGTACACGTTCAATTCGAATTTGCATTTGATTGTGTCTTTTTCTTCTTTCTTTCTCCTGCCCTTATCCCACTAGGTGGGGTCGGCACAACATGTATTTTCACGATTCATGTTGTGTTGAAATTTGGCTGTGTGTTTAACGACCAGCCGTCTGCCTGACATCAACCCTCCTTGGCAATTTAGAAACTACTAGTTTATGTTAACAGCCAAATTTAAGTTAAATTTTAGTTTAACAAAAATATAACAAATATTCTTTCTTTCTGTGTATTAAAATAAATATCATATTTATCAAAGGTGAGTAACACCTCAAAGATTAGACGTGTAACAATTTTAAAGCTAATTTGTTTAACTAAACGTTGTGGTATTTACTAGGGGGAAAACAAAATTCCGTATTACAGTGAGTAGTGGTGGTATATAGATCTAACGTGCTAAACTTATTTTCAAGTCGTCACAACTAACGAGTATATAAACGATAATATTCCTGTGTATACCTTTTCCGATCATGTCAGCTTCAGAAATACGAGTAAGAGCCTTTGCAAAAAACTCTATAACCAATTCTGTTATTATTTTGGCTCGGGATTCGAAGAATTATGTAAAGTTCTTTTTTGGTCAGTGTGCTTATTTATTTAAGTTTAATAAAAAATATATAATGAAAGAATTGTTGATATTTATAATTTTCTGTGGGATTATGCCTACACAAAATGCACCATGGTCTACTTTTCCTTGCATTCATTTGGCAAGGATTGAAAAATATTGCCCTTTTCGCTGTGTGATATTTTTTTAAGTATTTTTAGTATTATTGCAATAACACTAGCCTCCTCCATTTATCGGTGGTAGAGCCACACAGCTGTTCTCGCTACTGAATGGGCCACTTCGAACCGAATAAGTATCACGACCTCACAGAAAATCGGCGTAAAGTGGAAGTGTTTTTGCTTACGTGTTTCATCCGGTGTTTGAAGAGGCCGATGGCCCATCCCTATCCCGCATCCTCCTTCCCCTCTCACTTCTCTACCACCCTCTGTTAAAGGCTGACAACACATTTGCACGTCCTGTAATGTTGCAAATGTACATGGGCGGCGGCAATCGCTTACCATCAGGTGAGTCGCTTGTTCGTTTGACAGCTTACACCATAAAAAAAATTCCCTTATCAGGAAATCGATAAGGAGTGGAGGAATCCAGATTGTAATTGATATATGAACATAATAACAAGTCTTATGTTCGTGTGGTTCAGGCGTTTGTGTGTTTATTCTCAAAAATTAGGTGATGAAGTGACGAGCGAGTCGTGCGCCTAATAGTCAGCGGGTGTCCATAATAACGCAGAATCCGACTGGCCCCATAAGAAGGTCTAAAGAACGTAAGATGTTATATCTGTATGGCCGGTGACCACGCTGGCCACATTGAGCCCAAAACACAGTAGGGCTTACTGCTTTGCGGCAAGTACTAAATAGCTGGCTATGAGGCGGCACCCCAACTTGGCTCTGCAAAAGTCTTAGTATAATGAACTTTCTATTACCAAGCAAATAGAATCAAACTTTGATGTCAAAAAGTATATAGGATTTTTCTGTTTTACTTATCACCTCGAACATATTTTAAAATTTCTTTATTCGATGTTGGCTTGTTTAAAGCTCTGACTGAACGTAAAGAAATACAGCCAATTGTTTAACAGTTTGGTTGTGAATATTTTTTTAAATATATTTAATTTTTTCAACGAGGCACTTTCAAGTCTACTGCGCTTTTGGCGACTTTGACTTTGCTAACTGCCTCAATGGCCCAGGGGCATTGTCTCGCATTTTTTTACGATCGTATAGGGTATTTGATACAGGTTATAGGTGATACAGGTTACAGTACAGGAAGAATGCACCTGTGTCTGCACAAACGCTTGACATTATAATATATCCGTTACGGGGGTCATAAAAGTCAAGACATTTTCTTTTAGAAAACATCGATAGAGTGCACGAGCAAGTTTTGTGGCGAAATCTTGTTAGTTTCTTTTAAATTATCTTGAGATATATGATATCTCGCATCTTAAATGTACCAGTACAGCGCCGTAAATTTGATTTCATCTCGAATTGATTATAGCATTGCGTGGCGATGTATTTTTGAAAGCGTGTCGCGTGCCATCAGGGGCACGGTTTACTTCAACGCTAGTATATTTCAAAATTAGTTGACATTGAAGCTGAAATATGTGACAGTATTGCATATTCATACGAGCACGATGCGTGAATAAGCTGAGATTTAATGAGCAGGGCGTAAATTTTAGCATTCGAGGACGGAAAGTGGTTTATATATTATGGTGCTAGTGAATTTATGTTTTTATAGACAAGTTTTTTCATTATTACACATTTAGATACACAATTATACATTTATATATTTTTTTTTGGTGGGGATTATTTACACACCGTTTTTGCGATAAACAAGGAAACCCGAAAGCTCTTTGTAAAATACAACTAACATTTAATTGTCGATACTTGACATATAATTATCGATGTACTTGTGATAGTACGTCGACAGATGGTCCATAAACTAAATCAGAAGAAAACAATTTTTAGAAACTTGAAACTAAGCAAGTTCTTTAAAATTAAATATAGTACACTCCCTCATCTAAAATATTGAGTTTTAAACTACTTGATTTCAATAAATGATTGATACCTGTAAAACGCTACGCTATAGATAAAAAAGTCGTTCAATAAATAAGTACGAGTGTGCAAACGATGTAGTGTTTGTATTTTGTTTTTGCATTTTGTCTGTGATAAATATAATCCATTCAGGACAAAACTTTGGTCTAGTCTGACAGTATTTTATATTATGTATCCGTAATTAAATGGTTTTAAAAAATCTCTGAGATGTCCTAAAATTACTCCTCCGCATGATTAAATTAATAAATAAATGTCAACGGATATGTCGTTACACGATACATTCCATTCATTCATTCACTTTTATTTTAATCATACTCTTATATTGGAATTGCACAAATAAATAGATGTTTAACATCTAGACAAAGAGAAAATACTTCTGCCCATCGGACAAATATTTTGTCCATGGTGGGAATCAAACCCACAACCTACGGCTTTGCAAGAGTACTACACCAACCAACCACTACCCCAAGGAGCCATTTGGATTACTATATTGCTTATTAAAGAGAATTAGATCTTATAAATAACACATTAATACTAATAGAAATGAATTACGTATATGTGTTCGATTATTTATGGACAAACTATGCAAATTTGATTTCCTTTTGAAGAATTTTTGAACAAAAAAACAGATGAAAATTTATTTTGTTTCTAGTGAAAAGGAGGTGTTTTATTATTTTAAAACTTCTTTACTTATTAACCTTATCTGAATTGGCATATTTTATACATTGTAAAAATAGTAGCAAAAAATCCCTTGCAAAAGTGTCCTTCGAGCCGGACTCGAACCAGCAACATATGGATGACGGTTATAGCCAACTACAGTCCACCGCTCTACCAATTGAGCTATCGAAGGCTTGCAAACAGGGGCAAAATTCTCAAATATACCTTGCCGCCTATCCTCATTTAAGCTTTTTATTTTCATTGTATATTAATTAATTTTAACGTTATTCATAAAAACTTGTACTTGGTACAGTTTTCTAAAAGGTTACAATAAATGTTATAAAGAAAGAATGACTTTCATGTAACAAACATATGGATTTGTGGTAAACAAACACACAATATATAAATGGAGTTGCAAATTAAAATATCAATGCATATTAATTGATGTCGAAAGTAAAACATCTTGGGCATAATAAGTTATGGTCTAAGTCAATAAGTTTTATGATAGATACAGTAAATTTGTTTTTTTTACTAACTAAATTTATTACAGTTTTAAAAACAAAGTCATCGACCAAATTGTAATATACTAGTATTCAGTACACACGATGTCAAAAACTTAACTGTGTAGATTATGATGAACAAAATACAACCTTATAAACAAACTTTTATTATATTATATATAGTAAAAAGTGATTTCGGTTAGGGTTAAGCTCACCTCTGAACGTTCCCTTTTTACATTTTAATCTCTAATCCACATAAAATTTCTTGTAATTTTCATTAATTATTTATGTCTATTCTAGGACAAATATTTTCATTTCATTCATGTGTATATAATTCAATCTATACTAATAGATTACAAAATAAATAGGCTCAGGACTGCTTAAATCTAATGAGAGCTAAATTAAATAAAATGGATGATTTAGGTATAATTAACCTTTATGGGTAATACATTTTAATTCAACATTATAATTTTTTTTTTCTGTTTCTTTTTTCATTGACAATTATTCGGGTGAATTACTACCCGAATAATCGTCATCTGAGTTTCAATGTGTATTCTTAGAGGTTGCATTTGAAGCTTTCCTTGAACTATATATTATATCTGGATATTAAATCTAAGAAAAGCGTCTTAATAATATTTAGCGGTTTGTTTTTCTACATATAGTATCTGGTAATGTACGACTTGGTTATGTTTTTTACGAAACGGAGCGAATTCTGTTAGGCATACCACAGTAACTAGAAAACGAATTTATGAACTTTTCTTATATGCTTGATGGCAGGGCTAAAGAAAGCTAGATAATTTATAGTTACTTCATGTTTTTTTTAGGTATAAACCTCTTTCGAAATAAAAATAACATTTACAATTTCAAATATTCTTAAGAAAATGCACCGTAGACATCGACATGGTGTTTTATGGAGCCACGCAGCTACTTCCACTGTTGAATGGGTCGTCTCAAACTGGATAGGTACCACGACCACAGAAAATTGACGTAGTGGAAGTGTTTTTCTCTGCGTTTCGTCCGGTGAGTGAGGTGGCCGGTGTCCCAACCCCTTCCATCCCCTCCCTTTCTCCCGTTCCCTCTCATCCTGTCCACCCCTATCATAATCCCTCCGTCTTACTCCCCATCACTCGCTCTTTCAAAAATTCCCCCCTCAAAGGCTGGCAACGGATTTACAAATTCTGTCGCAAATGTCCATGGGCGGCGGTGATCGCTTACCATCAGGCGGGCCGCCGCTGGTTTGTCAGCCTACTCCATAAAAAAATGTTATAACCTAAAAATGTTTCATGTTTCTGAGTTTATAAAAGGATAATCCGATAGGATAAAGCCAATGACCTTAGATGCGAGTAATCAGTGTAATAAAATTCACGTAATATAAATATCTTTAATTGCTAGTAAGTACTCTACCATTGCATTTATTCCCTGTTTATGAAACTCGCTTCATAATTCTCTCATTCTCGGTAGTAGAGCCACGCAGTTGTTCGCGCTGCTGAATGGGCCGGCTCGAACCGGATTAGTACCACGACTTTACAGAAAATCGGCGTGAAGTGGAAGTGTTTTTGATTCCGCATTTCGTCCGGTGAGTGAGGTGGCCGGTGGCCCATCCCCTCCCTCCCCTTATTCCTTCTCTCACTCTTG
>DWHO01001113.1:0-16546 GCA_018247575.1 Eurytides lysithous rurik
GAGTGAGGTGGCCGGTGGCCCAACCCCTTCCATCCTACCCTCCTCCCCTAATCAAAACTGTGCTACCCTTAATACCCTGTACTACCCCTAATAAAGTTGTATCCAAATGTATCGGATTGGGTATTCCAATTAAATTATTTGAAGTCGATTGTATACCGACATGTTTTAAAGCGTTTACGTTTAAGTTCGTCTTACTAGTTCGAGACAGCTGCGTCCACAATGCAAACAATCAAACGCCCTCTTTACCTCGATACTTCCTCCAGAAAGGCTATTGGCATCGGCACTTGACACGATCGCCTTCACTTGTGAACTGTCACGTAATTAGATCGTGTTGTTGGGTTGCCACAATGGCGCCTCACCGCAGAGATGTTGCAACATTACTTGTTATTACGACTGTAAATAAAAGATTTGTGATGGCCGTGTACTGAAATTGTATTCGAAAGATGTCATTAGTGTATTTATATTACCCAATTGTTTAAATTAATAAGCCTTTAGATGACAAGCTTAGTATATTATATAATGAAGATGTTTATCATATAGTTTAAAAGAAAATTAGGCTTTATTATAAGTTTTAAGAATAAGCTGTTAAGATAGCTGAATACACAGCCTTCCAAGAGTTGGCAACACGTTTTTAAGACCTTTGGTATTTTAAAAGTTTATGGACAGCGGTTACAGCATGAAATACTTGCTCAGTGGTAATGCATCAGTTGCAAATTTCAGATAGTTTGTTGGCTTGTCAAACCTTGTCGAGCATCGAGCCGGTTTAAGGATAAAGGATCGATATGATTTGGGCATAATTACAGTTTCTAGAACGAAAAGTGACAGTGCCATTATACAAGAAAAATATGAAAAAGCCGTAAACAATATATAAGCATATCCGCTGAAAAAACCTAGTAGTCTTACATATTTTATTTACCATAAATTTGAAAGGTTATGAAAACAATATCTTTTGTAAGCACCAAATAAAAGGGAAATACATTTCAGTCAGAAATTAAAATTGGACTGTTCACGTAATATGTTCATTGGGATATCCTAGAAGTTATCATAGATTGGTCACTTTATCATAATTTCATCATGTCCAGAAGTTAGCAAATTCTGTGACGAGCAGATAATGTCAACGTTCTAGTTTGGTAACAGGAGTATATTGCTTTAAAAAATTACGAAGGTTCATTGTACGCGCTACAGGCCACAGTTCTTACTGCTCTTATTATTTTCAACTTGGAAGTCGATGTAACAGAATTGTTATTTAACTATTGATGTTTTCGACTGCGAGCTGTAACAAAAGTGGATTTTGGAACATTATTTAGACTACACAAGTTTAGATCGAATTCTATATTTCTTTTGAATCGATTCAAATTATAAAAAATGGAGTGATCTTTTAAGACCCTTTTTATTTTATGGCAGTACAAAAGCTGGTAAGAACATCAATTAAGATTTTAAAGACATTGATTATTTAATACATATATAAATAATAAAAACATGTGGAATTTCGTTATAGAAAATATAATAATTTTAGTTGTTCGTAAAATAAAAAATAAAATCGTGTTTGATTTCCAAACAAGGAATCTTAAATGACTTATTGAATAAAAGAAATTATAATTTATTCTATTTGACTGACCTTATTCACAATATTATTATTATTATTAATTAACTTATATACTTTAAGACACTTAATGTTCTTAGATTTATTGACCCCCTAAACAGTTGTTACTTGCTTTCTAAATTAACATCAAACATGTCTGTTGGCAAAGAAGTGCTTTGGAGGAAAATTGTCTGGCCTTGATATTGTTTTTATCGCTTAAGTCATCTCTTTAATCGCCGTTTCACACGCCCGATGTCAGTGGTTCATTCACATACAATCTGATCTTGAACTCCGAACCCCGGATGACATAATTAGACAACGTAGTACAAGTTATATAAAAGTACATTTTATTATTTTATGGAGTTTATAGGTATAACATTTTAGGTTTGTTGCGTTCAAAAATGACGTGGGTAAAAATGGTAATATATAAAATGAATATGGTGGTTCCGGCTAGCTCCTTTAAAGAAAGAACATTTCTATCACAGATCAGAAGCAGATGCGTGTAGGAACGTAAAAGTTTTAGACTACTTACAAAGTACGTGGGTTGTATCAATAGGAATTGATACAACCCACAGACTTTGTAAGTAGTCTAAAACTTTTTGAATTTAAAATGAAATACACAATAAAGGAACGTACGGAGGAATAAAATGTATAATAGTTAGTAACAGCAACTGTTGTGGTAGAATAAGTAAGTCGATTCGTCCCAAGAATTGAAGCCAGAAGTCTTGAATAAGATAACCGGGTTCACTTTCTTATAGATTAACCTACAACAAAGAGAGCACGGAACTAAATCTCTATTTATAACCTACTTCAGAAACGACAGGGTTCTCGATTCATATGAATGTATGTAATATAAGAAATTTAATTTAGACGGCGGTGACCGCTTAATATTATATAAACCGCATGGTCTTCTATAATTTTCATATAAAAACTATTGGATAAAAGGTACAGGAAAATTTAATACTTTAGTTCTCTTCTGGTGGTTACTGTCGGTAAACTTTTCTTCATAACACAGTTGATTTTATTGAGATTAAAAAACAATTTTCCGTTATCACGTAATCGTTACGCTCAGGTGGCGGACTGGTGATCGCTTTATTGATAAGTCACGTTCCGCGGTGAAGATGAAATTCACCGCTAATCTAAGAAAGAAAAGAATCTCACGACTCGACTCTTTAGCTGTCGCTGAATTAGAATGTAACCCGATAGGGCTTATTCACAACACAAGCAGCTATATAATAATAGTTTTTAAAACGCAAGCAAACATCGAAAGCAGATAATAGAATCACAGAAGAATCCTTTCTGACAGACCATACCCAGTGTGTGTAATTTTACTGCTTACTTTTGGATCTCGATAAAGATAAACAGCTTTGCGAAACTTGGATATATTACGGTGTAGATATACATAAAATAAATATTAAGATCACAATTATTGTCCAATGTTGGAACTCTGGCAAAATTACAAATATTTAGCGGTTTTAGGTTTTTATCGATATAAAAATTTTAGTAATAAAAAAAGTCGATATATTGAAGTTGATCATGTAATTATACATAAAGACATTGTGTAGAATACTAATTTAATCTATTTACTAAAAGTTCAAGAGTTAAAAGTACTATATAACATTTTAGTTTAACACGATTAGTCTACTCCTGGCAACTCGCGAAGTTACAATGAGATCGTGTTTAGTTTCCTCCGAGTGGAGTAATGAAGTGGAAAAGACAGTAAAGCCAGATCTAGCAGTTCATTAAAATTTACCTAAATACCGGATAATACTCACAACTTCATAAAAAATCTCCTTATCCTGGAGTTAAACGAAAGACATCGAGGTAATTTATGTTAAGCTCAAGATTATACGAGTTAGATTTTAGTAGAAGTTGCTTGCAATGCCTCCTTGGAATTAGGGTTTTCGTTTTTATTTTTACTATGAACGAAAACGGTGGAAGAGCCACGCAGCTGCTCCCGCTGCTGATTGGGCTGGCTCGAACCGGATTAGTACCACGACCTCACAGAAAATCGGCGTAAAGTGCAAGTGATTTTGCTTCCGCGTTTCGTCCGGTGAGTGAGGTGGCCGGTGGTCCATCCCTCTCCCTCCCCTTTCTCCCTCTCTCACTCCCCTTCCCGCCTCTTCCTCCGTCTCCTCCGTCCCTTCCACGCCCTCTCTGCTCTCCCCTCCCTCTCACTCCTGGACCCTCCCTCTTTCAAAAATTCCCTCCTTAGATTCTTCATTAATGGTTAAATCTAAACAAAACAAGTTAATTGTTTTCCGTCAAAGCAAAAGTTTCTTCAACTAAAGCTTTATAAATGTCAAAAATTACATATACAATTCACTAATTTTGAATAATTTATAGAAGCAGCTCCTTAGCCTCTGTAGGTGTTTTTGTTTTGTGATCATTTCTTACACATGTAAGCTACGTCAGGCGATGATGTATAGTAGTCTTGTCAAGACACAAGTAACTAGGATATATGGCCTAATACTGTTATTAGGTCATCCGGCTGGCCCTGTGGCCGTATTAATAAAACGTTGCGGCTCTAGACAATTTGTTCTTTGAAGTCTCTTTGGTTTTCGCAAAAGAAACAGACTAGTTTTATAAGTACAAAAAAAAGTATCAAAAGAAAAAAATTAACAACTAGAATGAATAAAACAAACAAATTTATATTTATAACTTTTTGTATATTTCAGAGCAAACTGTCAACTGTTTATTTATAAATTGTAATTTTGAAAATACTAAATTTTATCACTCAAATTTATTTATATTCATCTTATTGCCTTTACTTCTAAGCTAGTGATTTTTATATAGTATATCTTTTAAATTATAAATTGTCTGCTTGAAAATTCTCTTTAAAAGGTATATGGGCCTATAGTTTTAATCTTATCTATCTTTATGTTACTACAAAATCTATTATTATGAAATTACACAACAAAACGTTTTAAAATTGAAATATTTTATACATCTTACATGTTCTGATATTTCACTCAAAATAAAGCATTCATAGTGAACGACTTTTAATCGAGCCCTTCTTGAAAGTAAACAAGAAATAACACCTGACTCGTTATAAATCCAATACACCCAAACCTGTTTTTGTGCGGTCTTTTTTTATGCGATTTTATAAAATTTTCAATTCATGCACCGCACAAAAAAATTTCACAAAAAAACCGCACAAATAAAAAATCGCATAAAAAAAGACCGCACAAAAACAGGTTTGGGTGTACCAGCTGGTTAATGTGTAAGCTCTTCCGAGTTCCAGTTTAAAGGGTAATCTTGGCAGCATTTTTATAAACTAATATAATGGACATAGATTTAGATCATCTTAGATATCTGGGTGACTAGCGAAGCGTTGGACCAAGCAGGGCCTCTGTGGCGCTGTATTATGGGCAGACGTCTCGCTTACCATTAGACAGTGGCGGTAGCCGGGCACATAATTCCCGCAACGCTCAAATTTAAAAATAAACTATTCGGGATGTCTAAATTTTACACCTTAGTAGGGCAAGCCGGGCTTTTGGGCCTGTATGGTAGTACCGCCACTGCCATTAGGCACACGACTTTCTCGACTAAATATCTGCCACGCACGGGACAAAATGCACTTATAGAAGCTAAGAGTCTGCTGTGAAAATTGCGCGTTACGGAGTCGACAAGTTCTTCACGTTGTATATGGATATTTCCTCGCTTGTCTACTCTATTGCGGCCCTGGTGCCACACGTACATTACCATCCACCGATGGCGCGTTCAAATAGCCGCCGTCCACGCGACAAAGCTCACTAGCGGCAGCTCCACGCCTCAATAGCAAGTACTGGTTATGGTGTATTAGGGTCAGAGCCGTTGTCTTGTTCACCGTGTCCGTTTCCTTTAGAGCCCGTAATAGGGTTACCGCGATCAAAGTTAACGTGACGTCAGCGTGACGGTTCATAACGAAAACTTAATTAAATGGCGTTGATTTCAATAAGCATTAACGTTAGCGCGTTTAATGGGTTTGCGCGGTTTCTGGTAATTTTAAAAGACAGTCAAAACGACGTGTGTACATAATTGTTGGCTACAATTCTTGACATGTATTCTTAGTTTATTTTTTATTTTTAGGTGACAGTGTCGAGACAATCAAATCACGATATCACGTAAGACATGTTTGGACCCCGAGATTTAAGATGTTACGTAGTAAATTACATATGGAGTAATTTTTTTTAATTACATTGTTGAAATCAGTAAATGAAACCACGTCGATTGGTGTATGTCTGGTGTACAATTTTATTTTAGCTGGTTACTACGTGTTTGCTTTCCAGCGTCGATATCCTTTTAGTCTAATGTTTTATTAATGTGGGCCAGGAGTGGTCAAATGGTCGATCACGAGTGCTTTTTGGCACAGCCATGAAATGTTGCAACGTCCCCAAAAATATACTTATTCCGGCACCACGATACACCCGACCTACCTAGGCGACAATCCTGCATCGCATATATTTCCAGCCGGAGAGAGTCGATCGATCAGAGTCTAACAATATTGAGGTAGATCGCCAGCAATTTAAGTTTGTGCACCTCTAAAGTGGGGTTTAAGATATTTTGCATGAATTCTAAACAGAGGTTAGCTAATTTTCTACCATTCCAAAAAAACGGAAAAAACCAAACTGCCGACATTAAACAAATTATAAAAAAATATTCTACAAATAAAAAAATATTTCTACAAATTTTGTTTTTATACGACTTTTGTCAATTAAACTAAAAACATCACTAGTTTTTATCAATATGATGCATTTCCCTTTATTTCAGTGAAAAAGAATGAGCCGTTTAGTTGTGTCTCAATAAGGTATTTCTCGGAGAGTTACTCTAGCAAACAGTTTGTTTAGCACTTTGTTGTCATGGATTTTAAAGTATGCCGAGGCGGTCTCGCCTGGCGAAATAAGAAATAGAATTTACGAGTATTCTCTAGTTCAGTTTACTTTTATGAAACTTTACTTACGACCTTAGTGAATATAAAGTTATGAAAATTTACTTTTATACTTTTAGATGTATTAATCTCTATTTTATTTCTCAGTAAGTATTTTATGTAAATATTTCTATGAGATTATTTATTCAAAACATTAACGTAATCTACACCTGCATTGCTAACAGCTTAATTCGCGCTTACGACGATGGATCCGTTAAACAAGGTGGAATAAAAAAAATTTACGTAAATTGTAAAATATTTTAGTTTATTTTTAAATTCGATTTCAAAACTAGTGTGTCAGTCGTTTTAATTTATTCTCATACTAAAAATCACAAAATGAAACTATTTGACTTGGTTTTATCGCGTTTGACACAAATTTAAACTTCCTATAAACAGGTTGTCCCGTGACAATGCACATTGTAACATCGGAATTTTTTAATCGAACGCGATAAAATCAGTAAACTATTTTTTTTCATTTTAAAATCATAAAAAGTCATGTCTGGCATATCTGAAAAAAGAATGACTGAAATTCATAAAAGCTTTCCCGCGCGCGCGCGTGTGTGTGTGTGTGTGTGTGTGTGCAATTACAGCATATGAAACGTCTCTACTAAACAACATTATCTGTAAAGGTAAATGCACAAAGAGTAGCTGGCAATTTTGAAACACAACCTCACAACTTGAAGTAACAATAGCTGAAAATGCTCAATAAATTACATATACGAGACGACTATGGATTTATTTAAAGCAAATAGGTAAAGACAAAGCGGTGTGATACCTTTGTGAATAACCTTTTAAAACAAGCACATGAAGAATTATGTTTTCGCCTAAAGTTAGTTTCAGTACACAGCGCAAAAACGTTTACTCTTGAGGCACGTTTAGGCCATATAAAAGCTATGTATGTCATCGTAAAATAAGCGAGCTAACGAACGCAAACCGTTTACGTTTACATTCCACTGCTAAATCAAATACATTTATATACCGTAGCGTTTTCAATTGCCTCGACCAGATAATGAAAAACCCATCTTGCCAATAATAAGCTGTTGGAAATAATAATTGAGATGAAATGAAAAATAAATTCGTATACATGTCATTTTACGAAGCTTATTTAGTTAGACATTTGGACATGCAAAGAATAAGAAACGAAAACTTTAGTATATCATGAAACAAATTCCAATAACGAAATCTACTTTTAAAGGCCCATCAATTAGGCTATGCTATTGTCGACATATTTGTATATTATTATTATTTATATGGTATTTTTTGACATTTTAATTATTTTTGTATGTATTAACAAACAGATGCGTGCTTACACGGGTACGGGAACGGATACTTAAAATATTTCGATACAAGAGTATCTTAAATTATTTCTTTGAGAACCAAATATTTTCAATAATAAATGTTTGAAGCATAACAGCAGTTGTTTGATTTCCGGGTAATTTAACCTTATGGTTATTGTTTAATCCGTTATCGAAAAGCAATTTCCGTGTGACCTTCGAGGGGAAGAAAATTCTATTCAATGGCCTCTATTCGTGAATGAGACTGACTGAGTATGACGACAATATAAAATTAAAATGGATGCATATTTTTCCTTGAGAAATGGCAAGCGCGTGTGTCTAATGTTAAGAGATGATCACCGAAATACACAACACCAGTGGAGCAGTAGGAGTGATTTAAACTCCACTTAAAGGTGTGGTTGGTAAAATAAAAAAGACTACGTTATTTCAACGTTGTTAGATCCACGCCAGAGCAGGAGATGCTGCATGGCAATGTTTCGAATGATGTCAAGCAGTTTAGAACTGTTCAAATTCACACTTTTTTTAGACAAGTTTGCGCCAACCATTTGGTTCTATACGGGCTTGTTTTGTTACTTAGAAAAAAGCGACTACTCGGGACGCGCATTTATTTCCTACGGTTGTAGAGTCACGCAGCTGTTCCCGCTGCTGAATGGGCCGGCTCGAACCGCATAAATACCACGACCATACAGAAAATCGGCGTAAAGTGCAGGTGATTCTGCCTCTGTGTTTCGACCGGTGAGTGAGGTGGCCAGCCCATCCCCCTCTGACCCTCTCTCCTACTACTTTCAGCCTCCATCATCCCCCCTTATTCTCCATTCTCCATTAATGTAGATTACCCACAGTGCAATTGTTTACGCATCGATTAAAAATTATGAGTTCCTGCAAATTTCGGGATAAAAGTCGACGTAGAGTGACTCTCATCCCGAAAAAATTCTGTCCCAAATACTACATTTACATCAAAATCATGCTAATCCATCGTTCCCTTGCTATATGAAATAGACGTGCCAATATACCAAAAAGCACAATATAGCATTAGCATGTTTTATAATGTTTACGTGAGTTAAATGTGTTGTAGATTATGTTTGCTCGATAGATCGAGTACATTCCGCTCGACGCGTCCGTTCCGCATAACTTAATTGGAAACCACTTTCTGTAGGCACGACCATCGGTATCGTTACTTACTGAATATACGTCGTCGACACAAGCAAAATAGTTACGTATAGAAAGTCAATCATACTGCTATTTACAGAATTATATCAGTGCAAAAATTATTACCAATTATTAAACGTTAATCCACCCCAAGTTTGAGGCAAAAATCCGTTAATGTATTACTTGTTTTATTTTTAATTGACTTTAAATAAATAACAATGTAGCTTAATGTTAACAAATTTTATAAGAACAAAGTTTCCTTAAGATACATTATAAGTGTTTATTATTTTTTTAACTATTATAAAATAGTACTTTTGCTTAAAATATTTTTTCTTTGTCGAAATACCAATGAATCAAGTTGTTTTTAATGTTATGCAAGTCGAAAGTTACAAATCAACTTTTACTTAACAGGTCTCGATTAGAAAATACGTGTAAGACTCATACTGCACAGATTATATGATAATGTTATTATACAAAGAATTTTCATGCATACTGATAATTAAAAATGGCTGTTCGTGAAATAAAATTATGGGTGAAGGTCAGAAAATAAGTTACAATCGGCTTTCAATTTTATCCGACTATTAATGCAGTAAAAAATAGGTTTGGTATTTTTATTATTTCACTTGAATATAGGAAAAGACGAAGATTTCGTTTAATTCCTTGCTGTTACATAGCGCTGCCCATGCAAGCAAAATAATTGTTTACAATAACAATTGTAATTTTTTAAATTGAAATTTAACCTTACTTAATAAGGGAAAATCGGCCAAATAGCGGCATTTATGCGATCCACCATTAATCTACGGAAATCCATATCAATAATACGAATTAAAGTTAATTCACTAAAATCCGCAATTAAATAGAAGCATTTAAAAATCGTACCTGTTGTACTGTACATTAATATTTTTATATTTTTTTTTCATTAATATTTGCTAAATTAATATACATTTTATAATGTATATTAATTTAGCAATCATTAACTCCGAAAAGAAAAAGTTTACTCTTTCTCTTCTCCTTCTTTTTATGATGGTACTTAAAATAATTTCAGCGGACATCAAAGACCATCTTTATTATACAACGATGTTCAAGTTTTGATTGTTTTTACGAAGTTGAAAAGTTATGAGATCCTTTCGATACATCATCAAATTCTGTCGGTATTTTAACTTAGTTACGAAACATTTTTGCATTAATAATAATTTTAATTTACCTATTAATATAAACAAATCATAAGTGATTGGATGCACATTCGAATATATTTATTGTTTCATGATATGAAGGGTTTTCACCCTTCTAAATCTATTTACATATATATAATCAATTTTACATTAAATACGATCAATAAATCCCAAAAAGGTTTTTTTTCAATAATAAATGAATAACATAATGTGATAAGTGAAATATGTCGAAATATTTGGCTATTATTTTATTCTAATATTAAAATTTTATGCTATATTTATATATTTTAAGTTATTCATTTTTATATAAAATTTAAAAAAGTTTTTTATTAAGTAGTACATACTATTATAACAAGATAACTTAAATAGTAGTAGAAGTTACAAGCTGCGTTGAAAGTTTTAATTACTTGACTAAAATCAATGTACCATATAATCGGCTCAAAAGCCAGCGCTCAATTAAACTTGATTACTATACCAGTACCGTTTATATTAATACCGTTAGTAAAACCGTATTACGTCACACGTATGATCATTAATTTCAAATTATTGGTACAATACTGTATGTTAGATTATTTGCATTGCTCGTTTTAATCAGTTCAAATGGTTTTAGAGATATTAATTCTAGATTAAAACGAAACTACAATAGAATACATTCTATTTTCTGAAAGAAAAATTAGTTTCGAGGAATTTATATATGGGTAAAATTGTTGGATTGTCCTTAATTCATGGAGCGATAGATTTTTTCCCGTGTATTTGTGACGAAGAGTGACATACTCGTTTAATATTAGTTTGGTTTTGATATCAGCATATTTCTATAGTAGAAATTTGTAGTAAATATTCTCGAAAAAAATTAAATAGGTCGGAAAAACCTCAAAAATGGGATAAACCAACATGATTTTTAAATGCAAATATGTGAAAGATTGAATTCACAAAATAACATGAACACGGCTAATTATTATAAATGTAAAATATTGTTTATCTTTATAGACCTGACATTTAATAGTTTCGGCATAGTATGCGATTTTCATGCCACCGGCTCGATCTATATATAATTTTCCGGTTAAATTTTCACGCTTGCATACTAAAACCACATGTAGGCCGATTGGTAAACCGCGGCCCGCGAGAAATCTTTCTGTAAACACGTTTAATGCCCATGCAAATCCGCCACGGGAATGCGAGTGAAAATGCTTTTAAACATGACATCTATGTAATTCCCTGCGTTGTGATGAGTATCGAGCACGAGAAAAATTGAAATAAATAATCTGAACGCCAGTCGGTAATTCAATTCGAGTAAAATTGAGTTTACGCTCCACGGGATTGCAGCTGTGGTTGCGAAGAGATGTTGGTTTTCACGAAGCGTTCACTGTTAAATAACAAATAGTGGCAATATCAGATAACTTGTTCGTTACAACTCTTTTCACATATAGAACCGGGTTCGTATTTTTTTACGCGTTGTCATTCGATAACAATACTGCCTTGTGACAGACGTATTCATATGTAAATTCCTCACTTTTAACGGTATGCGCGTTTAATCTTTAGTCCACATCTCATACACACAGAAAGTTCCGATTGAACAGTCAATATTCATGGCGCGTTACTTCTTTCGAGCGCTTTTTAAGCATACCATATTTGGCTGGATATATATACATATCTATTTGTGAAATGCGCATACTTACTTAACAAGCAATCCGAGTGTTAGCGTGCAAACAGTTTATGGTGTTCAAATCCGTCGGATACACAAATCTAATCGATTCCAAATGCAAATTCAATAAACACCGGCACACTTCCACGCTGTCCGTAATAACAGTCAAAGTATTACTACGATACGATGTGATCGAAAGACGTTGAGGTTTGAAATTGATCGCCACCGTTCTCGAAAGACTGCGCGCGTACTTTTAGGAGCGGCGGATAACGTCCAAACAGCTACACGTCCACTTTCGAACTGACTCGAGATTCCCCGAATCCGAATCGCCGGCGAAGCAATGCAGTGCCTTGCTTGGAATGCCGCGCCGCAACCTCGGCTGCGGCTCGCTATATTTTTATCCTCGCAAGAACTGGAATACTGGATGAAGTCCTGAAATATTTTGTGGCAATTATATTAAAATCGCATATTAAACGAAATTTTACAATGTCAGCACTATTAATAAATTACAGAAACTAAACACGCTCTAAACAATTTGGGTTTATTATAATGTTAACATGTCATACATCCAGTCACGTCTGCATAAATATACTAATATCCCTTTTCACACCTTTCTTAATATGATATAACATGATTCTGAAAGTGTTTGTTATTTTGTTTTTACTTCTAGCAACAACGAAGCAATGGATCGTAATGGCGGACAGATGGAAATTTTAGGGGACCGGAGGGGGACTACTTTTTATACCGGATTATTTTTTTTAATCTGGAAATAATTGTCCACAAATCAAAAAACCCGAAAGTCGCGGGTGAAGTGCAGAATACCCTTTACTAATCGAAATTGTGGACAAACAAAAAAAATTAAATGTGTTTATTAAATCCCAGCAAAAATATAAAATACAAAGTAGAATGATAAAATAAATGTTTGCTACCGATATTAGAAAAGACAAAATGGGAGCATTATATACAACGGTTATTTTATTTAATTGAAGCCCAATACTAACAATTTGTATACAGAGACTTCCCAGGTGTTTAGGATTCCAATGTTTTTCTTGACGAAATAAAACCGGGAATTACGCGCTGTTAGCAGTCGGCTGATACAAGATTGCCGAGGTGTGGCGGTATGTGCGAAATGCACACGGGGCTCCGGGAAAGGACGCCTTTGTCGTGTCATCTTATAAAATCCTGCTGAATCTATATCGAGTTAAATGAAATGTAATTTATATAGTTATGCCTTGAGATTAAACACAGAATTATATTTTTAGTGTTATGCAGCTATGTTCCATTCAGCAGCGGGAGCAGCTGTGTGGCTCTACTACCATAAAGAGTTCCTTAGGCAAGAGATAAAAAAAAAACAAAAAACGCCGCAACGACCTTCGATTCACTCACTTATGATGGTACGCCATACGTAAATATTAGTAATAACGCTTTATTTTACCAAAAATCATCGTCTACAAAGTTTTACACAAACCACTACTGGCACGTTATAGATGATACAAAGTATACCGCTTGCCCCAAATCACTAAATGTGAACGCACACGATGCACACAACACTATAATTTGAGCAAGACTCATTACCTACAATTACTCAACGTGAGCGGCGCAGAGCTTTATAATGTAAGTGCTCTTCGCAACACCTAACATCCTGTCAATATATTTTCGTTAATAATTGTTTTCGTTTTTCATGATTTCAGCGTGATAATAAAACTACACAAATGTCGAAAACCATACTGATCTATTATTTAATTACTACGTAAAAATAGGACAAAGTAATAAACATAACAAATATAAAGTTTTTGTTATACGATATATATACCCTTTTTTGGTTGTGGGGATATAAACAATATATAATGTATAATTATTATTGCTCTCTTTCTAAGACCGTAACAGGAGCACTTCTTATGCATTTAAACATGGAATCATTAGTAAGTAAATACAATTTGTCAGCACTTCTTAATAAAAAGAATTGTTATAATATCTATCTTGTTTATGTAATGTAATCAATGCATTAGAAAGTAGCGATACTTGGTTTATTTACCATATTGTTGTTTCGTAACGCTGTACAAATGATTTTATCACTAGTGTACACTTATTTCTCTTTAACGCAAATTACAAGCTTCACGGCCAAATCTTATTTTGTCTTAGAATAATTTATTAATCTGGGGCCAATCGATTTCAGCCAGTGGCAATCTTTATAATGTAGCCAAAAATTTAAAACAATATAATAACAATTCGGAGACCGATCACATTTTTGATTCACGTTACTTAAATTTTATTTTTAATTTAAAACTTTTGCTGATGAAAACGAGAAACATAAAAACGAAAATTGATGGCTAACCTTAACATATATTTTGAAATTAAATCTCTAAGACTGGACTGTAAAAACAATAATTTGCGAAGTGTGATTGATCTATAGTGAAGAGCGGTTATTTGACGTCGAATAGCGTAATCTAATACAGGGCCGTTAGTTCGTGCCTTTGGCACACACCATGCAAATCGGACGGAGATAATAAATCAAATGAAGCACGACGTTCCTTTTGGTCTATCTAACAGGAGTTGGCGGACACGTTTAAATATATGAGTAACTGTAATTTGTTGATATGAATTTATTTTAGGGATTTAATATAATTTATTTTTAGTATTCGAAATGATGGGTATTTAAAACTACAGTTAAATACGATAAAATCTACTATAAAATACATTTATTTAAACAGTAATGTATAGTAGTTGCGTAAACAGCTATAACAATAGCTATCTTATTATTATTATTATCTTAATAAGAAAACGATAATATCAAAATGTTGTAGTGTCTAAAGGGTAGGTAAGCCTTCTATTAAAATACTAGTAAATAGATCTACATATGGGTCACCATTCAAAAAAAAATACCTTGCACCATAAAAACCTACACTTCTATGGATAATATTGATGCAGATTTGTGATGTCAAGTTTTATCACGACAAGAATACGGTATAGGTCCGTGCTTTACAAATTAGGGATCATGGGTACCAATCCTGTGGGGAAAAATTAATTAGCATTTGTCATTATTCAGTTATGTTATAGTGTTAAGGTCTTGCGACGGATGATCCATGCATTGCATCGGCAAGATAAAGGCCATCTAGGTGGCTTGAATTATTTAAATTGGTTAATATTCTGACCCAAACCTTTTCGGAACGCATTGAGTTTCCGTCCCTTTGGTCTTTACGACTAAAGAAAGATCTGTGTCTGTCCAAACACTTGTGTGCTATATTATCTAACGTGAAGTTGCCTAATCTCTTGTAGATTAGCTGCTGTGGCTGGAATGAGCAGGATGACATCATCAAATTTGTATTAAAGAGGCTTATATAAGGGACTAATTTTTTTTTTATTGAAACGCAAGGTATCATTTAACAGGGAAATATATTAATTTTAAATTTCAATCTTTTAAGTTAAAAGATATTCGCTTATCAATTAAATTAATTAGTAGTTAGGGTGTTGATAGTTTATGGTTTTTTTGGTTTGGAAAGTCAGCAAATGGCTTATTTAATCAATTATCTACACACTGAGATTCAGCGAACATCTTTGTTGATGTATTGCAACCGACCTCGGTCGGCTGATTCGAGCTCGGGGAAGTCCCCATTTCTCGGGCGGAAACTCGACCAGCTCTAGGTCTGGAATAACATACCGAATGTTAGGATTGGCGCTGTGACGTCAATCCATCCCTTACCGCGGCGACGGATGGATTCTTTGTCGTTACCTAATACTTAATCTATGACAAGATATATACTTTCAGCGCCGTAAAGGTATTGGCATGTATAAAACTCTTAACGTGTATAAGCTTTTTTGATTTGAATTGAAATGATTTGACATATCATCACTAGGCTAAAAGCTATATCAAAATTGAATAAACCATACACAAGTAAGAAAGCACCTACTCTGTTTTCTTCAGAAAAATCAAAGGACACGGTGAATTAACTGGTATACTAATGATTATTATTTATTGATATTTAGTTTTCGAGAGCAAAGTATAAACATTTTTCTTCTGTCATACATTGTCCACTGGAAAAAAAACTACGTAAGACATTAAACAACTCTCTCTTATCGTGGCCAAATAACTACCTTATTTGATGAAGTGTAAGAGGAACAAAATAATAATGTCAATATAATTGTAAAACAGTTTTCGAACTTTTTAACCTCTTATTGTTTAAATAAGGAGTAGAAAATATAGAAGTCATAAATATTTAGAAATAAACTTCACAACAAAGTATTCATAGAATACGGACATAATGCCAGCTTATATTTTAAGGTGTTAAATCACAACTAATGGGTACTTAACATGTATTATTTACACTTATGTAATGAATGAAGCATGCATGAAGAGTGCACTGTATATAATGAAGCTAATTTACGGATTTAATCATGTTTTATTTGATTTAATTCTTTTTTTTGGGTACACTGTTCAAAACCCATGGTCACGGGACATGTTACACCTCAATGTCGTAGTTAACCCGGGCTACCCTAAAAGTCGCATTTTAATAATATTCCTTATTTTTTTTTCTTAGAAACAGCTGCTCCCATTCGAAGATAGAAATGAATTGCGCTACAAGGGCTTTCTAGATACTCAAATTTCACACGGACAAACGCCCAGATGCAGAACAATTATCTGTAGTTTGTACAAATATTTGTCCTGGGTGGGAATCGAACAATCGATTCCACGACCTGTGACGCCGAAGCCAATAGATAAGCCACTGCGCCAATCGGGTAGTCGACAATGCTTAGTATTCGTGTAAATACAACTGCCTCCATGGCCTAGTGGTATAGGCC
>DWHO01001114.1:0-16544 GCA_018247575.1 Eurytides lysithous rurik
GGACTAGTAGTTTTCGTAAGTTGGCACACGCTTCAATGGGCGGCAGTAATCACTTACCATCAGGTGAGCCGCTTGCTCGTTTGTCAGCTTAATCCATAAAATAAAAAATCATAATAATAAAAAAGTTTTTTTCGGGAAGATATAAAGTCATGAGTGGAAAAGATGTGAGCCAGCTAGTAAGTGACATGTTTGCCTATAATAGCGCAGTGTTTTCATCCAAATCGCAAATTCTTTGCGCTTTAATTGCGTTGGAATGTTAACCCTGCAAACGGGAACACAGAATGACATGATCTTGTGTGCAGTGCAATAGTAAACACATAACTAAATGGCTATCAATCTTCTAATAACTGGCGATATATCATACACTTCACAAAGGTTTCAATATTTCATAAATTTTATGACAGGTCGAAGAATTTGGCCAACGGACACGAAAAATAATCAACCTGGAGATATTCTAAATAGATTAAAAATACGAACAGTTACTTCTCTGACATTCCAGAGAAGTACTTGTCTTAGTGAACTATGACTTTCATCTAAAGGTCAGAAGTCATTTTAAATTTAAAGTACAAATATATAGCATATGTAAACTTCCACCTCATAACGTTTCTTAAAAGGGACAATATAGTCATCTTCTTTTTAGTACTGTCCAATTTATAGTTCTCTTTGCAAATGGTGTTAAAACAATCGTTAGCAAACCTCATTTACAATAATTTATACCATATGACAATGTATGAGTTTTATCATTATTTGAATTAAAAACGCCTGTAGTATTTGTTACCTATTACAAGAATTAATATAAAGGGAATTTTATCCTCGGTGATGTAGACATCATAAATTATTAATAACACGAAGTGCCCTAATAACGTTGTTCGTTTACCGAATGGCATTTTAACTTGTCTGTGAACCCTCTTGCATCGACATCAGGTGTTGCATTAAGGAAATTGACAATAACGGTAATGAAGGGTACCTTTTAAAATACCTATAAACGATGAACAAGCACCGGCACTTTAATAACAACCTTTTAAACAGTAAAGAGCCACTGCTTATTTTCGGTGTGAAAAATATACCTCGGTTCTCCTTTTCACATACACGTCAAATTGCAACAAAAAAGTGTCAAAGAAACGGTGTTACACGCAGTGGCGGTACTACCATACAAGCCCAAAGCCCGGCTTGCCCTACCAATGAGTAAAATTTATAAATTTATTTAGCACATAATTCCAGCAACGCTCAAATTTAAAAATAATTATTCGGGAATTATAGTAGGCCAAGCCGGGTTTTTGGGTTTGTAAGGTAGTACCGCCACTGGTTACACGTTTTATGCCACAGTGCTTCATGCACTTGTTGAATACTGATTTAGAAAAAGAAGCAATCAACCAGAGGCAATAATTATTTACTATTGTTATTTTACTGTTTAAAAAAAACGCTGCCTCTATTGTAAGGTACAAATATATTGTTTTATTTTACATATAAAAATTTCACACTGACAAACGCCCTGATCCGGAACAATTATCTGTAGTTTATAGAAATACTTGCTCGGGTAGGAATCGAACCCATGACTAGCGACTTCGAAGCTGAGCAACTGCGCCAAACAAGCCGTCAATTACATTTATCTGCTTTGGTAGAAACAAAATCCGTTAAATTGTATTCCTTATATACTTAGAATTCTTATTTATTTTATTTATCTTACGTACACATAAACACGTGGAAAAAAACAGATGATATAAAGAAAATTGAGTACAAAGGCACTACTTATTCCAAAATGAAATTATCCGAAATGAATTCTTCATCAATAAGCCGATCTGTCAAGAGCAAATACTTCACTCCGTATTAAATTTCTACTCCAACAAGGTAACATATTACACTGACCGGATATCGCGATCATCAATAATTTTTATCTATCGCTATTTCATAGAACATAGATTTATCGTGATCATAAGTAACGAAGATCAGATAAAAGATTTTAAATCAATTTCATCTGAACCGAAGTCTATGTTCAACAGGGAAGTGCTTTGTAGCCACAAAAAGAGAATTATTTTTTTAATCTTTTTATTAAGTTGTTTTGATGTATTTTGTGATATTTTCGGGTTTTTTCAAAAAGTACTAAAAGGCCAAGTAACAGAAAATGCGTAATTGAATTATCGTTAGCAGTAAATAAAAGTACTGCAATAGCTAACAAATAATCTGCACTAATTTTAGCCTAACAGCTTACCATTTTATAATTAATCCGTGAGAGTCTTTCTACATTGTCTTCCATTTAACGTATTATGAGATTGCATGTTATTTTCCTTTTCGACGTTCTTAACAATATTTTACTATGAGAGACAAGGATTTTCGAAGCGTCTGATAGAGCGAAGTGGAAGAAGAAAATAAAGTTGGCAGACCCCACTAAAAGATGGGAATAATAAATGCCCAGGAGAGAAAGAGAGAGAGACAGGGATTTGAATAATAATTGTTTTTCAAAATTCTTCGTTTTTTAACATTCTAGTTTTTAAACGTCCTAAAATCTTAAAGTAACAACGTTAACGTAGCCTATCGCAAAATCATGTAAATTTGTTTTTTTGATTACACAAGGTACAAGATAATACATTGTGGGAGACTGGTGCCTAAGCTAAATTTTAAATAATTACTGTACATATGACCTTAATTTATTTACAGATGCTTTTGATAATATAATCATAAATTTAATTTCATAGATCTATAACTCGTGAAACTGAAAGTAGATTCATTTGTTTCGAATTAAAATTTTAAAATCCTCAGCACATTTGTACAATTATTAAAAGTAGAAATTCATTAATATTCGTTAACTTTTATTAAATTATTATATGACTTACATGGTAACCAATGTTGTATCAATTAATATTCACCCTATAGCCATGAGTGTGAAAGATGTGACTGAGGAGATGACGGCTGATAGAGGAGTATGGAAGAAAAATACGCGTTGTGCCGACCCCACCTAGTGGGATAAGGGCAGGAGAAAGAAGAAGCCATGTTAAATTCGCCATTATGTAATTATTCTATTAATTAATAATAATAATGTCCTCCCGACCGATTCCGCCCACGGCAGCCGATCTACAAGAGATCAGCCAAGTGCCCAGGATGTATTATAGTATATAAGCGTTTGCGCAGAAATACGCACTCACTCTTCCTTAACTCCCATAGCCCGGAGGGACGGATAACCGACACGACCGGAGAGAGATCAGGGGTTACATTTATATTTAGGAGGCGGTGACACTTATACTCACCAAAAGTTTTTTCAGGTACAAATTTATGTTTAACTATAAAAAAAAAATATTTCGAATGAAATTTAAATACAAATTTACCCATTTTTTGCTTATCTGTTTATCAAGTGTCAATTTTTTTAAATTTATTATTTACAATTACTTATGTTTTTAATAGATATTCGACCGTAATTAATAATGTATAAGTTATTAAACCAATTAAAGTTTATCAAGCGTCAAATTTTTTATTTATTATTTACAATTACTTATGTTTTTAATAGATATTTGAGTGTAGTTAATATGTAAGAGTATAGACGTATTCCACCACATTACCCTTTCACCTTCTCCAGTGTACAAGTACAACAGTATCCATGGATATAGACAATTTATTTTTATTTATAAAAGAACTCAAATAAATATGAATATAGCTGCAATGAAACTAAGAAATATTAATAAAATTAAAGAAAAATTTCTACTCGTTTATTTTAATTATTCTTATAGTGTTTTGTCTTGCGGTCTTGTCTTTAAAATAGAAGTGGTCGGGCTGGTAATAATCCGGGTCTTTAGATATCCGAGATAGTTTTAAAAATTTAAAAATAAAATTACTTGCCTCACAACATATACTTTGTAACATACTCAATCGCATAATTTGCTATTGACTCATTGCTATACACAACTGTTTGTAAATACATATAAATATAAAAATATATGGAAGTGATTTACTGATATTCCACGATACGTTATTGTGCCAGTATAACTGTGTTTCGTTTGCAGGGGCAAGTTTACCGGAAGAGAGTAGTAACTCGTTACTACTCTGGTAAACTTGCCCTGCAAATCTTTAGTCTCGATTGAGATTTATTTACCTTTTTCGTTATATCGCCAAGAGACTACCAAGCATTTTAAAACGCTGACTAATACTTTATTGTTGAGATCAAGCGCATTGCTAAACATTAGACCCGTTTCGTTTTATCTAACATTTATTCTAACTAAAGCTCAATAAAAATACAGTTGAGACTGCACTAGACAAATTTAAAACGGAGAATTCAATACTAAACACTGATGTTTGTCCAAAAATTATGTCAGCCGTACTATACGTAAAACACGTTTGTTTTAGTAATAAATAGTTTGTATATCAAAACTTATATTAAAAACAGGAGATTTTTACTCGTACGCGAAACATATAGGTGTTAATTTTGTACAGAAAAAAAAAAGTATTAACGTAGGATACAGACGTTTAAATACACCATTGAAGACAATGAATAAATAAATCTTCGGAATTCTGTAGTTCGGAAATCTTATTTAAACTTTCTGCTGTAATATAACACATTTTCCAAATTGAAAGTTCACAGTATCCCAAACAACGAGAACGGATCAGTGAACAATGAAGTGACAAAATGTCGGATGATTCTCCAAATTTCCAGTAGCCCTACGAAAAACCCGAACGGAAGATGGATGACTCTCACACATGGGTGACAAATTACTGCAATATTTTTTTGGGTTAGTTAAGCCTACTGCCTGGACGGCAGTCTCTGGGGGCTTTTAAAAATAACAAAAGTTTTCGCCTGCTTCAATGTAACCCGCAAACAATTACCTTGAGTTTGGACTTCGTTATAAAGGGAAAATAACATTGCATTTATATATCTTTTTAATTTTACTTTGGAATAAATTAATGAATGAAAAAAAAATACATACGTGAAATTACGTATGTATTTTTTTTATCGAGTGTTAGTATAAATTTATTGTGTACATAGCGAGAAAAAATTATCTATGATTAAACTTTGTCCACGGCCTTTTACTATTATTCATCTGGGTCATTTTTCCCGTTTTTAATTCTGTAGCAATTTAAGTAACATTCGTGGTTACGTACGTATCGTATTAGAACATCTAATTTAGAAGTCTTTCGATTAGAAATCGAATTTCTGTTGATTTAATTCCATTTTTTTTCTTGTTCATATTAACACTTGAAACATTCATTCTTGTGTCTGGTATAATAAGCACTCAATGGACGGTCCTGTCATCTTAAATGCTCTAGTTGCCGGAAACCTTTCACAGTTTTAAGAAGAGTTTATTTAATATAATACTTTAACCTGATAGTTTTTGGTGCAACCAAAGCGCCAGACGAAATCGAACGAAGAACATTATAATATATTTTACTTAACTACTAAACATTTGAATAATGTAGTGGACATTATTTTCTAGAAGTCCTCTGTAGAACTAAACATCTATGCAGTGGCGGTACTATCATACAAGCCGAAAAGCCCGGCTCACCCTATTAAGGAGTAAAATTTGTAAGTTTTAATTTGCACTTAATTCCCGCAACGCTCAAATTTAAAAATAAATTATTCGGGAATTATGTGCTACTTAAGATTTATAAATTTTACTCCTTAGTAGGACAATTCGAGCTTTTCGGCTTGTATGGTAGTACCGCCACCGCATCTACGATATATAATTTGTAATGACGATGTATATAACTGTCGACCTTTTTTATTGCACTTTAATATACGCCGCGTTATTACATAACGTTTAAAGAGTTCTACGTACCTAACGGTAATATTTATTGAGATACAATCTTCGTCATTAAAAATCCATAACGTTACATTCGTTATTTCTTCCTTTTAATATCGGAATGGCATGCTTATAATTGGCACTATGTACAATGATGCCTTTATTATAACACCGTGGATTGAATGCTTTATAATGTTTGGTTTAATCAAAGTATCGTTAAAATATTCTTATTGTCGTTCCACTTCGAGCCTAATTAAAATAAACCATGGCTATTGGAGCAAATTTAAATTCGAATAGGTAACGTAACCATTTATTTATTATAATTTTTTTTTTATTTAATTGATCAAATTAAGCTTGTTTAGTTTTTGATATGGATATATTAAAAACTAATGACGTTTTGAAATTTTGTAGTGGTATACGAACATAACGAAAATATAAAGTTGATCACAATTGCTATATATGACAATATATGCCTTTATATATAAATATATGCTTTCTTCTACAATACATATTGAATTAATAATTGATTTGTGAGATTTTGTTCAATCAATATGTATTAAAATAAGTAGTCTCCCATGGAGCCCGGTGGGTCCAAGTGGACCACTTTGGGAATAACTGATCTAGAATCTGGGATCTTCATATTCTAATTACTGGACTTATAATTTTTCCGTTCACTTACTGACTTAGGGTCATTTTGTATTTACTGAGTAGCATCCGGTTTTTCCCTCCTTTTAAAATATAAAAAATTATAGCACCACTGTTTCTTTTGTATTTACAGATATTACAATAGCAGATATCTCCATATATTAACATAATTAAGGTACTCTTTGAGTACACTAGAAGCGCCTTTTTTGTACTTTTCTATTGAATTGACGAGTCAGGTGACGAGAGTCCAGTTTTTTTCAAATAGGTATTTTAATATGCTTATGATACAGTTCAAAAGCCAGCAATCAATAAACATCAGATAAACCTATCGTCTCACATAAAAAAAAGTCGAAGAAGTTTTGTCAACCTGGAAATGGCTGAAACTGGAATCAATTTCTTCCCTCACGTCATGCGAAAGTTGAGCCGGTCTGTTTATGCGGGAGAAATTGAAATGTTCTATCCATAATAAATTCTGAAAAGTACTTCTTTACTTCGTATTTTTTTTTTAAATAATTGTTGGTATTAGTTACCAAAATAGATATTATTAATAAATTAAAATAATAATTTATAATAGAGATCAAAGCGTTATAGTAAATATACCATTGTGTGTAACGTATTGTAATAAACAGCACACTGCAAACGAAAATACTAGGTTTTGGTGCAAATAATACAGCACAAGCGGTGACGAAAAAATATTGCAAATCTCTGTCCTGCCCTCTGTCATTTTCCGAGCAGATTCGAAGCTTTATTTATAGTCCTGGATGTTAGATGGCGTTAGGTTAGATAAAACATACACAATTTAATAATACGGGCTCTGTAACCCTGAGAAAATAACCCCGAAAAAAATAACTTTTTTTATACAATTTAAATGTGATTTTCTTTGATGCGTAGTAATTTTTGAATGAATGTCGCTTAGCACGTAATTTCACAACAGAGCACGAGTCTTATTTCTTACAAAACTTACTGGCTCTTAACTTATTTACTGACCTCTTACTGACAAATATTTCATTGCCTCTAAATACTAAGAATTTGTGTAGACTAAAAAAGTATTATTTTTACTTTCCACAATTTAGTAATTCAAATTAAAGAAAAAGAACTTCAAATTAAGAGGATAAAATTGAAAATATTAAAATTGTTTTTCGTTGAACAATACAATTTTTGACTATGAAATATATGACTACAAATCTACACTAACACTAATAGACACATCTTCAGTACGAGCAACATAGGATTAACTGGATCGGTAACAAGCAAAATATTTTTTTTATTATTTGTCAAGTTTTATTCCCATACAATGGACCGGGTCTTAAACTTGTTAAGAGCCAGTATAAACGCATTAAGCACTTGATTGTCCGTTCAATGCGGGTCCGTAATTCAAGTGCGGTCAAATAAAGCAATTCGTGAGTCTTTTGCGGACGGCTTTAAGTAAATTACGATTCGCTTCACAAAGGACAACATCAACATAAACACTAAGTTGTAATGACTTGTACTCTTCCAACTGAACGATAGAGATGTGACTTTACTTTTTTAATTTCATTTTTGAACATTTTATGATATGATATGAATCATATGTAAAAGTTATTACATAAAATCACCCTTTCCCTCGAATGTGTGTGCACGAATGCGTATATCAAGTGTATTATTAAATACATCCTGCGGAGGGCAACGACTTTGTGTTGTTGTTTCTTAGTTGGGTTAGGGCATTGCGGGCCCCCCTCCGACGGGTTCCCGCCTTGTCGTGGCGAAGGGGCTCTAGTAACCGTGGCCTGGTCACCCACGGCAAAGCCAAGAGAAATCCAAGCACGGCCGGTAAGTGGTGTAGGGATAGCCAGAGGGAGCGCTCCAAGTGGGCTCTTGGAGCCCACTTTGGATGCGCTTTGAAGGAGGCTGCGGGGGACGGGTTGAGAGTGGTGTGGGGCCACAACTCTCTGTCCTCCGCAACCAAGGTAGAGTCACGGGGGAAGAGGAGTGTTGGTATTGCGATGCGCCGTTCTTCCTACCCTCCGCGGCCAAAACTTGGCGAGTGGCAGAGCCAGAGACCAGGTCCGCCGCTGGGGGCTGAGAGGCCTGTCGCTTTTGGGCACAGGCTTAGAAGCGGCAGGCCAGTTCCTAGCACCCATGCCTACAGCCAGCGGACTCGGGGGGTCCGTTGGCCATCCCAAAAGGGGCCGAGTGGAAAGGCGTGGTCCATGTTCCAACACGCCTTGCCTGAAGAAGGAGAGGGTTGCCAGAGGGCAACCAGAGGGCAACCAGAGGAGGGGCTGCGAAGGGCGCACAGTACTGGCAGGGTCGCGGAAGTGTGCGAAAGCGTTCCCGTGACCCTGTCTATATGCGTCTAGGTGAAACATCGTGAGGGTTTTAGTCGGTGCGAGTCTAACACAACCCGTTTTTGCCCCCGCAAGGCCGGGTATGCCTACACATTTCCCCCACGTTAATTAAAAAAAATCTTCATTGGCACATAATTCCCATAAATGAATTATTTTTAAATTTGAGTGTTGCGGCAATTATGTGCTAATTAAGATTTATAAATTTTACTCCTTAGTAAGGCAAGCCGGGCTTTTGAGATTGTATGGTAGTACCGCCACTGATTGCATATAACATTTCGACATCAAACATATACTGCATATCAATAATTTATTATTAAAAAATACTTATTTGTTTAAATGGAAAAACAAATCCTAAAATGGTCATCATATCACATCTATACTGGAATTACCATTTGTGGATTACACATATTTCTTCTGTGCATTGAACCCACAAAATGACATGCAACAATAGTTGGGTGATTGATTAAATCACCATATGATCCACTTTCAAGGTAAGAAAAGAATAACATATTTATGATTCTGAATTTCATTTACATGTTTTCTTGCTTGTTATTTTTGGTTGGTTTTTTATAAATTACCATCTGGAAACTGCATTTATCTATAAAAAATATATAAAAATTATTGCATCTTTTAAATTTTATTATGCAAACAAACTCCTTACAAGCATTATATAAGTCCTAGTGCTACTCCCGAACTTAATTTGATGACCAACTCTGACCCTACTGTAATGTTTCTCCTTAAGGCGTTCCCGATTGAGAAATGTGCCATGAGTGCTGCCAAGGTCATATAAGTACCACCCAGACTGAGGTTCACCTTCATCAGCAAAAGCTTTATATTGCAAAACACAGTGATGCCTGAAAATATGTAATTGAATTAAATGCAAGTCATATATAAGTTTGTAACATTTTTCTAATGTAATAGTACTATAGAATAGCTCATAAATACAATAACGTAAAAGAGTAGATTTTTAAAATATTACCTAGATATAGTTGGATGTCCCATCACAACATCGCAATTTGCTAACCTCCCAAAGACATAGTATGGCTTTTGAGTTAATTCAATTTGCTCCACAATTATACCAGATTTAAGTACTTCTAAAGCATATTCTGAACCTTTAATAAAAACAATACGATTAATAAAACACTAATAATACTTAAAGTCAATATGTACTCATCATCAGTCATGATGTTAACAAACAAACATGAGTACTAATTGCTTAAAAGACTAAGTACACAATATGTAGCTTATAAAGTTCTTGCTGCAGTTATAATATATATGACCTACCATCGGGACAAATTCCTGACCATTTTGGTTCTTTATATGGTATAGGAGTATAAAGTTCTTTTAACAGAACCGCAGGAGGTAGGGAACTTTTTGAATTAGGTTCCGAAAGGTTTTTAATGACCTCAGCATTATCCTGTTTTGGTTTTTCAGTTTCAATTTTTGTTTTTTTAGGGAGTTTTCCAATTCGTCCAATCAGAACAGGCTTCTTGAACTCCAAACTTTCATTTTTGATTTTTGAATCCTCTTCCATTTTAGGTTACCTAGAATTTAAAATCATTAAACTTTATATGGGTGTATAAAATTATTTTGTATTATTAATTTTTTATATTCAAGATTTACTATTTTTTTAAAGAAAAATACCTACCTCTCTTATATTATTTTTTATTTGTTGTCTTTACTGATATTGACGTTTGATTTAATATTATTGCCATGACACAAAATGTTGGCAGTTACTGAAGTAGTTGTTTAGGATGAACGTAGGTTTTATTTAAAATAAATGAAACACTTCTTTCAAATAGTTTTTCCGTTTGCTACAATAATTTTTAATTGTCATAAATACATTAATATTTTCTATATGAACAATAGTTCTAAGAGTAATTGTGACAAAAAATACAAGGTTTTCCTCAGGTATGTTGCGTGTATCCAAAAGTATAAGCACGAAATGAAGTGACTGACTCGGGTCGTAAAATGAATGAAGCAAAGCACCATACCAATCAATCAATCAATTCAAACGAATTTGTGCCGACAGTTAACCGATTTACAAGTTTCTTACTGTTAACATTATTTCGCGACATTTAATTCGTCTGTTTTGTGAGTGAATTTCAAAGTGTGTTCAAAGATAAAGTCGTGTTTAGTTAACAAAGTGAATTCGTGTGACAAAGTGACCATATTGTTTTACTTCACGTACAAAAGGTATTTAAACAAAGATTTACCTGTAATTAGAATAATCTGCATTGTTATTATAGGCGATGGTATTTTTACATCACGGTTACCTTTATAAAACAAAGATATTCTTCAACTTCTGTCAGGAAAGAAAGCATATTGAATTATTCGTAATATGTAAAAAATGTTTTGATTTATATTTTTGGTTATAATGTCTTTCCGAGGACCGTCGATCGATTACTGCTTTATAAAGTGAAAGTACTTGAACAACTAACTATCACTCACTGAACTCATTGTTTTCTTAACAGTGATCCGAGTTAAACATCTACAATATTTAAGCAATAGAAATCTCTCTTCACGCTTTTAAAATTGATTGTTCAAATAAACTTTTACCTTACATAATTTCTTGCCTAAGGCAATGTTGCCTAAAGGAGAGAATTTAGATTATTGGACTGAATAATGTTTAGAACGCAATCCTAAATATTTAAATATTGTTCCTTGAGATTTAAACTAAATGTAGTAAAATATAATACCAGTTAATGGTTTGCTAATGTGTATATGCATTGATGGTGATTTTACTTTTTGATATGTTATATTCATATAATAGCATATTTAAATTGTTTGTACCTGATTTACAAGTGAAATATATTGAAATATGATTTTATCTTGTAGCAAAATTTTTTATCAGTATGCACTATCCATGGCACTGACACTAAACTTTTTGATAAGGTTTTATCTATTAATTTTCTTGATATGGGAAAATATTGATTAAATTAGTTTTGTGCAATGTTTATAAGATATGGCATGCATACTTTTACTTATTTTAGTAAGATTTTATTAAAGATATACATAAAACTTTTTTGGACAAATATGTTATCCATATCTGTAAACATTTTCACATTTAAAGTTTAAATATTATATTATAGAAAAAGTTATATATTAAAATATTTATTGTACAAAAAGATTCACATGGTACAAATGTTGTTTTTGCTGAATTTTTGCAACAAATTTCATTCCTTTTCCAAATATTCATGTTGTCTATATCATACTCACTTCTGGTGTTAACTATACCATGTGTATATAAATCTATTGGATATATGAAACTCATGAGTGGGGTCCAGTTATTTTTATTTTGTTGTAATGATTTCTTTGGAGTTGGCAGAGTCCACTTGGGTTGGTACCACATTATTCTACAATTAATGAAATAAATGAGTAATGTTTAAGAGCAAGCCGGGCTTTTGGGCTTGTATGGTAGTACTGCCACTACTGTCGAGTACTACTTCTCCATGCCAATGTCGCCAGAGAAATTACTGTACACAGAGATAGACCATTTTATCATTGAATAGTGAGTGCAGCAAAAAGTTATGGATTTAAGAGTTTTAGATGGATCATTTTATATAGTTTATAATATTGACAGTAACATACTATACTCTTGTGTTGCTAACCATCAGCTTGTCTGTTTTACCATTGAACTCTACTAAAAATGCTAAAATAAATTTGCCACAGACTAAACAGATTAGAATTGACCGATTACTAAAAGTATTGAGATAATTTTCTAAGATAGTGAAATAACAAAACTGTCAAATATATTTAGTTGGATCTAATTAAAGTGGTATATGGCTTCCCCTTTAAGTTAGTCTATCGGGGGAATTGACACCTTTAAAAAAGTAAATGTAAAAGTACTTTTAATCCTCTTACCGTGCCTTACTATCGCGGCTACGCGTTAATTCATAAAATTTAGTATAGACTCTATATCTAATGTTACAAGAGGTAATCATTTAAATTGTATTTAATTTTCAAAAAAAATGACTTTAAATACATTGTAAATGGTTGTGAGTAGTGTTTTTCAAGCTGCTCAGTAGCTTTCCTAGTGCATGGATGTGTCGGGTATACTAGTTCTACGGGATTACAGTAGTCCGCCGTAAAATAATGGACTAAGTGAAATAGCTGTAGGCTCACTTTCCGTAAGACATGCAACATATGGTCTTAGCAATAGATTTGGGCAGTGGCAAAAAGTGGCTGTGGAGGTATGTATCGTCACTATGAAGCGTTTTTTTTTATTTTGATATATTGACTATCAAGTTGGGCGCAAGCCGGTAAACGACACATTTGCCTATGACGACGCATTCGTACACTAAATGTAACTTAATAAAACTACTTGGCTGCTTTTTCCATAGTTTATCCAGTGGTATTATTTATTTATTTAAATAAAGACAAACCATCTAAGTACATAAGGTGATCTTACATTAAATAGTTAAATACTAATTTAAAACGACTACAGTTTAATAAACTTAAATTAAAGGTTTGTACAATATTGAAATTTATATTGATATATATTGTATTTACTTAAAAGTGCATTATATACAAAAAGTTAAAAAAATTTCTTTACTTTTTTATTTTTTTCATGAAATGCGTCTGAATATTAACTGTATTTTGCGAGATGAAAGAAGTATCGAAAGTGTCTTGCCCATATTTGACAGTTAGCCAAGTAACTTATAATATTTTTACTGTAATGTAAGTTCACTCGATCAAATAAATAAATAAATACTTGACAATGATTGACGTGACATCTAGTTTTATTCCGTAATAAAATATAAAATAAAATGTTTTGTACTATGACGTAATTAGGTACTAACTTACACACTTTTGTAACATAATAAAGGTAAAGCAACGATGATGTAATATCTTTAGTAAACGATTGTCTCTGTTGGAGACATCGCACAGAAAAACTTTAAGCTTTTATAACATAACAGGTGTGGCTCTCGCGGGCTTTCTTATATATTTTTTTAAGAAAACATAATTAATATTATATAAGAGTGACATCGTAACCATTAACACATCACTGAACTCTAGTAACACAACTTGTATTTCATCAAAACGACGCATGTAATGCATTCGTCAGGGACAAAGTGTGCAGCATACGTGAATTGTATGTCAACGGGCGGCGGAAAACGGTAAATTCTCTAAATAACCTACTCTAGATAATATTACTGAATGTAAGTAATATTAAGTCTTAATAGCTAGAGCAAAACGTTCTTCGTTATTAAATTTTGATCAACATTAATGTCAATTATTGTCCTTCCCGACTGATTTCGACTACGGCTACTAATTTACAAGAAATCAGGCAACTGCGCGGGATATATTACAGTGCATAAGCGTTTGCGCAGACACAGGTGCACTCACTCTTCCTTTACTCTCATAGCCTTAGGGGACTGATGTCCGACACGACCGGTAAGAGATCAGGCGCAAAGGTGGTGACATTAAACTGACCTCTGTCAGTTTAATGTCACCGCCTTTGCGCTTGAGGTCACTACTAAGAATAGGAGCGAGTTCTGCACACCACTGCTAAATGACTTCAACAAGTAGCCGGGACCGACTTTTTACATGCCCATCCGACGTATGGATCATCTTACTTTTCAGAAAATCGGGTAACCAGTCCACTAGGCCAAGAGGCAGTTTTATCAATTTTAGATGATAGATATTTTTCTTTACACCAAAGGGCTATAGAGAATTTGCCTGGATGCAGAATGCGTGGAAATGCGAGTAACTATTAGACAGACTACGCTATTAAGATTACATTAGTGTTCTGAGCACGTAATTTATAGTTAGTCGGAATTTAAGGTTGCGAACATTTAAGGGTCAACAATTAAGGGTACTTATTAATTTCAGTCGTTTAAGTGTTAACATCGATGTGAAGTATCCGGTTCTGTAAAAATTTGGAATTTTAATATGAGGTCAGTCGGATGTTTCTAGGAAAAAAATTACTGTTACTGATGTTATTTAAAAGACTGCTTTTGTTTTGTTTTGTATGTATAATGAAAAAAACAACATTTTGTTATATATTTTTCAACATTTCATAAACTTATTCAATGTTAACTTGAAATTTCGACTGGGATTGTGTTCTAGAATTCTGGTTTATTTGACGGTATTGACGATTATGCAGTATATAATAATAAAGACAAAAATTTAGCAATAACTTGTCTAATTTAACTTTGCAAAAAAAATCAATCCTGAAACAACCCTCGCCTTTATAAATAATTTACATATCCTAAGTAACACTTGCCAACATAATTAAAACCGTTTAAAAATATTCACAGTTACGTCCGTTGAAATATGCATAATAATTTTATACGATTAATAAAGATATTATTTCTGTCAAATCGACACTGATTCCTTTAAGATACGGTCGATCGCGACGTTAGAAAAAAGCGGCAGAATTCCCACGGAACAACGGTAACCTAATGTCAGTGTGTTTATGGGTGAAAAAACAACACACATGAGACCAGTGCGAAAACCGTTAGCACAATTGTTTGAGCGGTAATGAGTTGTGATTACGAACATTTTTTTTTGCCGTGCATTTTATATCTCAGTTATCTATACATTACTAAAATAAGAACCTCATTGTGTGATACTCTATTAAGTGGAGTTAAGGAGTATTTGAGGTACTCTATCTATCAGATACTCCAAGCAGGCTTTGTTAGAATTTTAACTTTGTTACCTTATAATATTATGACAAGTGTGAAAGAATTCTTTACCTTTATTCCCGAGTACGCTAATTGCAGCTAAGTCAATAATATTTTTTCGTCTTTTGATGACAGATGGAAAGGATGTATATTTTTTATCTTGCCAGTTCTTATTTGGACAGGTCAAGCTTTATGAAAGGGTGCTTGATATTATTGTTCTACAAGAAGGCCCGTTCAATGTACTGATGGCCGTTTGGCGCAGATGCTAAGCTATTGGCTTTGGCGTCGCAGATCGTGGGTTCGATTCTCCACCTGGGGCAAATACTGTTTCGGATATGGGCGTTCGTCCGCGTAAAATTTATGTATGTAAAAGGCCGTTATAAACTAAGATATTTCTGTCTTACAATAAAGGCACCGTTAAAAAATGTATATATATAAAAGTGAAAGTTTGTATGTTTGTCCTTTACGCGCTTACAAACCAATCATCTGGTTAAAATGTAAACCTGGTGAGTTTGTCTGCGTACGCTTATATATATATATATCCCCATAAAGGTTTCAGGCCCAAGAAAAATAAAACCATAATATTTTTCAAAGTAGATGGGGTAAAGCTAGTACACAATAAAAATGTTTTTGTTTGTTTAGTAGAATAATAGGAGTGAGTCGGTGGTGTTTGGCTGGGATATAATGTTTAAAATTATCGCAAACTTAAAATTCACGTTAACGAAGCCACGGACACCAATAAGCGTGAATAAACGGACACTATTATATCAAGAGTAGCATAAATGTCGAATCATAATGCGAATCGATTTTTTATCTAATTTGAAAACGATTGAGCAACGCAATACGGGCTTAACTGGTTCTTCGGACATTTGAAACTCATTTCGTGTTGTCATTGAAGTTCGAAATGTCAGCTGGTAGCGTGTTGAACGTATTACGTAAATTAAACATGTCACACTGCCTACGCCATGGGCCATTGCGTTGCGATACGCAGCTTGTTTTGTCTCCACTCCTCTCTAATTGTGTGTTTAGTGCGTATTGTTTGTACATGTTGTAACAAAACTCCCGCTCCACTCGAAGACATAACATTCGGCCTAATAGCCTTTAGTAAAAAAGCCACATCTCGTTAGGCTTCAATACGACTAACCCGTTGGTGTAGTGGTTAGTGCTCCTGACTGCTAAACCGAGGGTCGTGGGTTCGATTCCCACCCAGGACAAAATAT
>DWHO01001115.1:0-16542 GCA_018247575.1 Eurytides lysithous rurik
TTACATCTCAGTTCGTGAGGAAGCTACCACCGGCTCGGAATGCAGTTCTGCTGAGAAGAGCCGGCGAGAAACTCAACTATATATAGATATTTATATCTTACATAGAAATATTAATGCTCCTTTGAGTTTCAGCCTGGGGTATATAATGGTGCTAACGTAGCATTTAGTTTAGTAGCCATTTAACTTCCTAAAAAAAGAACGATGTGGAAATGCGTCAACTCGGTCTTAGAAATCAATGCAGTCGTGCTAAGACAGATATGCACAAAATATTCCACGACATTATAATATTGCCTTATTATATTAGCCGCGTAACCGGTTTGCTCGACTTTCATAATGTTACCGTTACATTATAATAAAAAGTATTTGAGAATGCGATTGACATTTCGGCCTGGCGTATTGCTCCATTCCCGTCAGTGGTCCGACGTGCGGGGTGTATAAGGTAAAGAATGTTGCCAGGTAGTGCGGTGTGACGTGAAGGTCGACCACTAGCGGCACCTAGGCGGGGTTGCCAGGCTTTGTTTTTAATCACGGACCGAAAGTGGAAAGAATATTTTACTCTGTCTCACATGTAACCAACTAATATGTGAGGCACGAATGAAAACTCCTTCTGCCTACGAGAGCTAGTTTGGTTCATTGGTTATTTGTTTCAAAATCCTTACGTTGTTTTCACTGTTACTCTTAGCACCCGATAAATTAGAAACATTTTATATATATGAATGCTGAAGAAAACATGTTCGGGGTGTGGAGGATTTTGATTGTTTTTGGCATAGATCCGCAGTTAAAAGTAACTTATATTACTCGGTGCACGATATTTAACTGTCCAAAGATCACGTCAATTTCTTGTGTAGGAGGACACAAATCAACGAACTATTTAGCATTGATGATATAAATAGTTGAACTTTCTATTAAGAAAGTAATTCTTATTGTACAGTCGTTTTTACCCCTTATCCTTCGTGTACAAAGTCGTACAAAAGCGGACTTAATGCCAATGGCATTTTCTGTCAGTCAACCATTAGGTGGTCCAGAGAGGATTAGCTAGGTGGACACATAGAAATAAAAAAACAATGACAAATAAGCATTATGAGCAACAAAATATAGATGCACATGCATACATGATTACACATATAAATAAATATGTATACATAAATAAATAATACATACATAGACATAAATAATTAAAAAAATTGACGATTTGATGTTTGATTTTGACTTTTCGCAATGTGTACGCGAGTGTCGAATATTAAATTATGCAAAGTCCGATTCAGTTCCGATCGCTTGGTCACCTCGTCCGCAGGACAACATGCGACACGTCGGATGGTTGATTACCCTCGAACGATGTACTTGAATTACCTGTATGCTTTCCACTTTCCGATTTGGTTGAGATGAGAACGGACGAACTTGATCGTGTCGAATTACAAACTTCGTTTATAATTTTTTGAAACAGCTACTTTTAATCTGTAACTTTCAACGCGCTGAGACCATTTTAATTATCGAAAGCGGTCTGCTTCATGGTATTACTGCGGCAGTTCTCTTTTTGCAGTTTATTAACTGTTACCCTTTGAGTGCAATCCAATCGATAATGCAGTAGATTTTTCATTGTGCAATTACGTCTTAAGTTGAAAATTTAGATATGTATCGTCGATTAAAATTTAAGGTCGGCTTAAAAAGATCTTAACCGTTTTAACGATTTTTCTCCATTTAACAGATGCTAAGTTGGGCTTGGTCACTAAGATTTCAATAATTGAGTAAGCGGCGAACGGAGATACGTGTTTTTCGAACCAGTTTATTTTAAATATCTTCGAATATCAAAATAACATTAATATTACCTTGAAACATGTATTTAACATTATTTTCATATATTTTTTTTCTAACATATAGAGCATATTAGATGTATATAAGGACAAAATCAATAGCTTTTTTTAATACTTCTTGATTATAAACACAGATATTATATTTGATATCAATATTTAAATGGTTACTACACGACTAAGGAAACCTTTTGAAGGCATTTAAAGTTTTAATTAATTTAACGATTACTTTTGAAATTTTTTTCTGTTACAGATTCTTTCTTTAATTTTATTCCATGGCTTACTGAGGGTAACTTATAAGATCTTTTAGGCATACCAAATTTATCGTAGAGATTATTTACTAACTATTAATTAGCAAGTAAAATGAAACTATTGTCATGTTAGAAGCTCTGTCACTTTACCATATTTTTCTTTAAATGTTCGAAATTTGAGAAAAAAACTGCTTAAATTATAAAAAGCAAGAGAAGTAAAATTTAATATATAAAAAATAACCGTGATATAATTAGATTCAGTCATTAAATTATTTCTATTTTTTATAAAACGTGTTAACCGACTACACATAAATCCTACAAAGTGCAATCAGAATAAATTTTTTGAGGAAACCTTAACCTTCTGAGGAAGCTTTGCGATACCGTTTACAACAAAAATACGCATAATTAGGGAGAACTCAAAAACTGCCGGTCAAATCTCGCCAAAAAGCGCCAGCTTTCAAATATAACAAGAATCATCAAAATCGGTACACCCAGTAAAAAGTTATGAAGTAAACACACAAAAATAAATACAGTCGAATTGAGAACCTCCTCCTTTTTTGAAGCCGGTTAAAAAAGCCAAGTTTGTAAGTAGGAAGTTCAGCCTTAACTCTCTCTTTCCCGCGTTCGCAGTTAATATTGTCGTTTTAAACACTAAAAGGTTTTGACCATTACCTACTCGATGGAGCCTTCGAGTCCGTTAAATGCCAGCACCCAGCGGCAAGAGCTAATTACCCGGATCTCCGGTTTACGCAAATACAGTTTCAATAACGCCTGACCACGGTCATTTTTAGGTTGTAAAGAACAAACAACACTGATAAAATCGTTTTTGTTTGTTTGCTAGTAAATATTCATCTGGGTAATGCTTAAGTGATAAGTGGAAAAATTCCTAACGAGGACTTACTGTAAGTAGTGGTTGATAAAATTGGATCACTATAAATTTCCTATTAGGGGAAACCCACGTTTATTTCGTTAGATAAGACTGACGTATACAAACTGTTTGCAAGTTATTGGATTTAATCTACTCCGTTTCAATGGATGTCTACGTAATTTTTATCGGACTAAAACTTACGTATGTACTTTAAGGCATATCATTGCTAGTGCTATGTTTCGAATTAACGTGTTTTCTTTAACCGACTTAAGAAAGGAAGGGGCTCCCAATTCGTCAGAATTATTTGTAAATGTGTGTAAAGATTTAGTTGCAACAGACTACTGATTTCGATGATTCTCATTTTATTGGAAAAATTTCATCGAATGAATCCATGTACAAGTGAAAGGCGAAGGCTCTATTTTTTTATTCACATGTTACACTTTAATGAGCTCTTTCGCTATACTTCGTTACCGTACGTGTACTGTTTTTCAATGTATCAATACAGTGAAATGTATCAATGTAGAGAAGTTGAAAACTTCGTCCGACTATAACGCGTGTGTATCGATCGAACGGCTGTACCGGGCGAGCATAGGTCGTGCGAAAGTGGGAAACCGCCATTGTCCTTCGACAATGGATCAACGCAACTAGACCAGTGAAAGTGGCCACACAAAGACCTTTGGTACGCAGCGATCGCGCTGCCGCCGCGACATTCTTGGCATTTCCGTCGCGAGAACGTTTTGTCGCCGCGTCAGCCTTGTCATCACGTCCGTGTTATATAATTTCTCCTCGCTTACCGCTTTTTCGATTGTTGAAAAGCTAAGATAGAGAGAGAAGATTATTAAATGATTTCTACTACTCAGTGAGTTTTGTTATCGTTTATTTGAGATAACATGACCTGTATTACACTCCGTCTCAGATATTGTACTTATACCAAACATCTGTATGTGTAAAAGGCGAAATTATTAATGCTATTTTGCGTTTGAACATTATTATATTTAATATATATTTATACCTCATGTTTCCAATGATTACACTCATCGGAGGTTAAGCAAATAGATTCGTGTTAAAATTATCACAAACATTTATCTGAAGGGGAATAGTTATATTTATCTCACGATTTAATCGCTCATCGGAGACGCAGCCTTATTAACTTACGAATGGATTCGTAAAAACCCGCGTACAATAAAATCGTCCCGGGACGTACATTGAAAATTTTTCCTGTATTTTTACGTTTTGTTTTTTATTAAATAAATCATGAAGAAGCAATTAAAGTGACGTAGATAAAAGTTCCATAAATTTAAATGTATTAATAACACAGTTTGCCCTTCTTAGCGACTACTATAAAAGGAGAGTTACTTGTAACGTATACAATAAGTTTTGCCTGCGGCATCGCTCGCGTAGATTTCAAGATGATATTTACCCGATTTTTGAAAACTAACCTTTCTTTTCCCACTGCTTCGTGAAGGAACAAATGAAGCATTAAACCACACTATAAGATTCATAATATTATATATTTAAATTGTGTACTTAATTTCTTTAGAAAGCAATCGATATTTTAAACTCCACTGTTTTGTTGAAATACATAGACTTGTCAAAATTATCTATTTCTTTTATATATAAGAGTAGGTTCAAGTCAAACAACAAGAAAAGTGGGAAGATGAATAACATTATATAGAATCAAATTTTAAAATGTGTTCCACAGGTGAAACTTTTCAACATTTGCATTTTATTAGTGCATGCACTTAATGAGATACGTTCTCGTACTTTATTTATGAACATGTAAAGTTTGTATTATCATTAAATATTATACCAATTATGTCTTTGTTTACAATATTCTGTAAACTTTCCTTTAACATTATATTAACTACTCGGGATATGAATGCGTGTTTATTATAATGACCAATGTGTAATAAGTTTTTTTTTATTTCGCAGGTAAGTCCATCCTGAGTTAGCCAAAGGTCCATCCAGTACGTTGAGTTGCGTGGAATTGACGTAAGTCGTCAGGTCATCATTTGCCTAAAAATAATATTTTAATAATAGTGATAGATCGATATTTTCATATTTATAACATTTATAACAATCATAATAATAGCAAAAGTTTGGTACATTCGTTGCATCGTAAGCTATTGAAAAAAAAACCTAAAATGTTTTTAATAGTGTATACACAATACACCTTTAGCGTCTGTCGACTGTTTGCGCAGAGATTAAATATGTCAACAATGTATATGTAATAATAATTAAAATTATGATTATTATTATTAAATATGTCAATATTTTGTTATGTAGTGTGTGTGTGTTTACTCGAGACACGACGACACAAATAGCACCCCACAGAGTAACCGCCTCGCTTTTCCATACCACATTCAGGCTTCTATCTGCGGTGAGCTCATCACTCAAAGATGTGAGCCGTCCAAAAGGGTATGGACGTTGATGTTGATATGGAAGATGTATTAGACACATGCTTTTTCAAATTTTATCATTTAAAACTATTTAAAGCACAAAGAAATATTAATCACTACAAAGATTTAAAAAATATAGTTGTAATGATTCTTGATTTATATTATTATAAAATATAATCTTCTTTAATTACTTTCAATCAGAGTTAACAAGTGATATAGTCTAGTGGTTTAACAAAGACTATTATAGTTTTCAATAGAAGCCGTCGTTTTGTTTTGACACGTATACTTTTCAAGTAAAGTCGTCTTAGCTGCGAATGTATAGATGCCAACCTGTCTAAGAACGTTTGAGAATGCATTGTTTTCTTAGGTTCTTGCTTAGGGTTGGTGCTAATCTAACACCATGTGAACGAACAAATATATCTCGCTTCTATAACTTAGTTTTAAAATAAATCTTGTCTGTATCATACTTGTGACATTCTTATGGAACTGTTTGTTGATACTTACTTGACAATTAAAGAGAAATGTACTTCAGGGAACTCATAAAAAGGTGGCGCATATACGAATTTCTTTGTTCATTGTCAAATATATAAGTTTAAGATATGTTTGCAGCAATACGATATTCTATCGTATTTCAATAATATTACAATACGATAGTATTCACCCATAATTTTAGATGGTTAATTACCAGCCCTAGGGAAGGAAAGGCCAGGCTTTGTGTGTTGCATTGAGAACGATGTAGGCGCCGAGGTACGGGACCACTGCGTCCCGTTGGACTCGAATACCGTGCGAGAGCGAGACAGCACGATCGGAAGGCGCAATTTAAGTAATAAGGCGGAATGCCCGTAATCATGGCCTTGGACGCGAACAGTGAATCTTGTTTACGATTGCTTGTAAGGCTTACTGCGAGCTGTCTCACGCTCAAGTGCATGCATGTCGCCGATATCCCTAGACACAACGGCTTTATAAAAACATAAAGAATGAGTAGTGGAAATCTTTCAAAGTCTACGGCGGCAACTTTTAGTCTGTGGTAAATAGAGTAATGGCCTAATTTTTTACCCTTATTCGACAATGACTGAATTCGTATAAGTGAAACTGCTTATGCACTTTAATGCAATTACCAATATAATCGCTGAAGCAAAATATACTCAGTACTATAAAAAATATGATATACACTGATGCGAAGTTCACCAATCATTCCCAATATTAACGGCTAACTAGACTAATAGAATGTTTGTTCTTTTCTCTTGTACAAGAAGAAAGACTATCAATTGGTGGAACATACAAATGTATGTTCGATTGGTAACAAGGTTTAGTGTTTAAGATTATATTCCTAACTATTATTGGGCCACACTCAATTAGCACCAACATTTATACATTTTGTTGTACGCATTTAACGTCTCTACGTTCAAAATAATTGCAATTTAAGTGTGACTTTATTGCCCAAGTATGCGTATCGATTACTTGACCGTATTTAGAATGTATAGTACAAACACTTGATTTATTTAATCAATTTATCGATTCGATACGATATGGCTACAACCTAACGTAGTCGATTGATAAGTAACCTTTACGAATTCCATATGGGCAACCTTCCCTTCCCTCATTCCTGGCCAGAGATAAAAAATATAACGAAACGAATAGTGGTGTCCGATTGTCATTCGTTAATCGTCGACGTTAATGAGTTACGATTAAAATCACGACCGATATGCGGTCGGAATTCCAATGGGAGCTCGATCGTTATGAATTCAAATTGACGTAAATTCCATACTTTTAGTCATTGGGAGATTTTCCCGAGTTTCTTTTTAATACTAAATAATGGCAAGGGCCTTGCGGTTATTTTACGAAAATAGGAATTCATTATAATTTACATATCTAAAACATAATTAAAAATTTGTTTTGCTAAAATTAGCTAAAGGCAGAACAGCTAAATAATGTGTGGAGTATTAATAGACAATATTACGTTGCAAAATATAAATGTTAAAAGTTTAAAATTTATAATTTACAAAAATTTTAAATTTATAAGGAGGCGTATGACACTAAGTCACCTTTCTTAAAATACATGGAATATACCCCAGTTCGCGCCATAAGATGAAATTGTATAGTATACCTACCCATACTTTATAACATTTAAACGTATGAAACATGAAAAAATATTTTTATATATCATTTGACAGAGCATCTCCTACAGTCATTGGTATCGTGGTAACCCTCGCGGCTGTGCTTGATTATTCCAATTATAAAACAACACGGGAATAGCAATAAGACGTCAATTCCTCTATGAATGTGAGTTTGGTAGCTTGCATTTTGGACATGTTAGGCGTGCCGGTATTCGTCACGCCGTCTAACTTCTCACGGCCCGTAGGACACAACGATCACATACTAAAACGGTGCGGGGAATGTGAAAATATGCCGATACTTCCAATACCTAGCCGATGCGAGGCAAAACCGACGCTATTTGTATCGGGGTAGAGTTGAATGCGGGACGCGTCAACGTATCGGGGCCCTCGGCGAACGTACACCGCAATCGGATTACCAGCAAAGCTGGCTTTGTTCAGTTTCCGTTGCATAAGAAGTCTTTTTTATCTGTAACGCGACGCCCGGCCGATGCAGCTTTTTAATTGCAGCGCGGACTTTCATTTAAAAATTAGCTGATCAAACGAAGATTGTCCTACCATTTTCTATAAGCATACGATTAATATAAATAAGGGACTAGAATGACTCCCACTCCCCTAAAGTTTTATTATAGTTATACTTAAAATACAATTTCTCAACAGATAACATAAACTATTCGTTAGTTTTTTAAAATTCGAATCAGATTTGATTTTCCCATTTTTAATTGTAGAATAAGTTAATTATTGTAAAGTTGAAATTTTCTAACGATGATTGGTATTCACCATTAAAATTTAGGCGTACTTTTATAATGCAACTTAGAAAAGTGTATTATCGAATATCTGTCTATATTAACATATGTATTATTACGTAAATTCACTCTCAGTGGTTACAGATAACAAATAGTATGTCGACTCATCATTATGTCGAAAGCCGTTGCAATAAATTGCCCTCGCACAACAAAACGTTCGTTATTTAAATAACTCGGTCTTGAGCAACGGCACCGCTCAAAATAAGATGATACTGTGATAATGACGATTGGTCCAACGCAACAGCCATCTTTATCACAACGGCAAATATATAATACCGTTAACAATTGGTGCAATGTCACTAAGCGTCAATCTGGGACAGTGGGTACGAACGTATATGTTGTATGCGAGCTGGTGTTGCCACACGGCTGAATATCATTTTCCCGCCTAAAATCAATTATCTGTAAATAATACTAATAAATTTAAAATGTACGATTGTCGATTGATTCCATTAATTCGTCTCTCTAATCACCTTTAAAAAAGAAAGTATTCTTAATATGTGTTGCTTAACAGCTCAACCGTGCCGATTGGTGTGTATTTTACAGATATTTCTTTAAGATCTGATATAAGTTGTTGGTAAATGTTTATTCACATCTCATCTCTGCAGTCACGATGGCATCTCACAGCATGACACAACAAAGCACAAAAAAGCAAAATAATAAAATGGAGTAAGACCAAGGCGATGAAATTTGTTGAGTTAATTTTAATAAAAACTATCAACAGAGAAACGTTTGCGTGCAACATTTACGCATTTCGTGTTGTTGATTCTTCTGTTTTCTTTATGTTTGACCTATTGCTTTTAGATTTATAACACGCACCTTTTTTTTATTTCATAACTTTTACAACCATATTTTAAGTAAATATGGTCGTAAAATTTATTATTAATTGAAGAAATTAGACTTGGGTGTCAGAAAATATCACGAGGCGTGGTAACGCGTCTCCGATTTCTTCCATATTTCACTTTGTTATTGAGGCGTGATCTGGCAACACCGATCGTTATCTATGCGCACGCAGACCGAGTAACCGGGGCGACATAGTAATTGAGCAATTACATTCTTTGCGACACACGAGCACATTTCACTCGGCTCCGGGCACTATTTATTGTGACACGAGCGTATTAATCGATCGATAATCCCTCTATAGGCCCATCGACTTCGACACAACCGGTCAATAAAGGCTGGAATAATACTGTGAAAAGATTATCTAATCGGGAGTCTAAAGGATAGAGTGGTTTAGCATTTTTTTTGTCTTGTCTGTAAAAATTACTTGTCAATGGCCCTCTATGAAATAAAGAAACTGAAATACACGCTAAATGTAATAATTATTTAAAAAAAGTAAACGCCAATTTCGTTGATAATTTTTTTTTGTAAGGACTTTAAACTTCGAATATACACCAAGGAACTCTTTAAATCAAATTGGAGATATATTTTGACTAATATAGGAGAAGAAATAGAAAAGAATTTATATAACAATTACATTCACCATACTTAGACTACTGTTATGAATATAAAAAATGTCGGTTTGTCTTTTTTTAAAGTTACACGGATGAATTTTTCTTTTGGCTTAGATATAGCTGTCAGAGATGTTATGGTTATATAGTTAAGTTTAATATATAAAATAGATATATTGATAGTGAATTCTTTAACTTTACCACGCGTAGTGTTACATGTTTATCGCCGCGGTCGCGGTTAAACCTATGTATTTTATATACTTTATGAGTATTAAATGCTTATATGCATGATATGATATAATTGATTTGTATAATTAAGATAGGTAAAATTGTGTAGGATATAATTAACAAAATTAAGTATATACAACACCGCAAAATGTTGAATTCTTTTATTACAATTTATTACGAGATAAACAAAATGATTTTTCGTTAATTGAAAATATTTGTATAACATTACCCTTTAATGAAAATAGTGCAAGCAGGTACATTAGATAAGGAGCTATTTGATATATCGTTTAACATAATTATGTAGGAGATAGCCCGCATTTTACGACAGCCTTATCTCCAAACGTGAACAATTTTTATGTAATAGCAACATTAGTCACAAATAAAGTGAGTTTTATGATTTTATTTGAAAACATTTCCATGTCAACCGGTTGACGACGTAATTTTTTTACTCGTCGCATATCATAATGACGAAATTAAATCTTATATTTATAGAGTTATCTATCAAATGTTGCGAAGTAGCGTATGTTAGCTTGTGCTAAAACCTTTGTTAAAAATCTGTGATGAAAAAGGGTTGTTTTTATAGATGTAAGGGCTTAACACCAATGCCGTCTAACAGATCACCATTGAAATTGAAACGTATCTATATGTTGTTGTGAGAAAGGTATTTGCCTTATCATCAAGGGCTGATATAACGCTACGCGTTATAATCATCGTGAAATTAAGCATACTTGTATGTTATATTTATATGTGACAGAGAAAACCGTTAGCGATCTCACCTCACCTAGTATGTGATGAACAGCAAATGGCAAAGTATTTTAACCTGATATTTCAAAATTATTTCTATCTGCGCTGCGTTCCACACCCAACAGTTTAGTTTTCTAAAACGGAGCACAGTAGTGCTTGATAGTACAACAATAAGCAACGGCGTTATACTTCCAAAGGCGACTACACTCTGTAAATAGTAGGACTATTTGCAGAGTGTAGTAGGCCTGTTGTCGCTACTAACACAGTTGGTTGTTTCATTGGCCGTTTGATAATTTTTTTTTCTAAATTGACATTAATAGGTAATGTCAATTTAGAAAAACTTAGATTATCAAATAGCTCATCCGAGGTAACATTTAGTTTTTACAATATTGTTCCCCTTTCGCAGTAGCAATCTGCTAATGGTATATAAGTAATTGTTTATACTTCGTATATCTTACGCGCATAATTCAATTATGGGTAGTCCGCCGTAATCTTGTGAGTTGTTCGGGCTGCCGGCCGCTGTGTTAGAATAGCCTTGTCTTGTATATATTAGATTTTATATATAGGATCGCTAAAGGAGACGAGGCATCGCTATGCTTCGTCCTCATAAATAACTTCCTAATTTCACTATTAATATAAATTAGTGTGTTTTTGGTTTGTCATTATGGTCCGTTACATAGAGGATTCACTGCGAAAACTGGTTAAATGCAATAAATTGAGTCTTGAGATATGAAGTCTTAAAAGTTTGTTCACTTAATTGTTATGCTAAAATTTCTGTCGGTGCTACATACTTGAGTAATCACAAGTTAGGACGTCTATTGAAGATTATATTTCTTGTATAGGATAAGCAAAATCGATTGATATCAATTTTGCATAGACTTCCTGCAGCTAAATATCATAGAAAACTCGTTAATAATTTTGGCCTTTGCATAGTTTTACTGATCAAGTAGTGGCCCTTTTGGTGTCATTTATCCGTTTTTACTATGCGATAACTTTTTTCGGTTTTACCAGTGTACAAAGCACAAAAATTAAGTATTTTACTTGTGTTTAACACATTTTTAGAAAATATTGCAATTAACAGGTTTTCGCAGCTAACCCTCGATATGTGATGTTTGTGGGACGGTGGGTCATGTAGACTTTTATCCGGAAAAAACAAAAACATAATACTAGACTAAATCGAAACCTACGCGAGCGTATAGCGTGTTTTATTAGTTATTTTAGTTAGGGTGCCGTTTAAGAAAATTTAGAGGCCTTATTATATTTATACTTATATTTGCGTATTATATTACTGTTCGAAGATTCAAACATTTCATGACTAATAACTACACTAATATTATTACTAATTTAAATAAAATATATAAAATACGTGTTGTGCCGACCCCACATAGTGGGATAAGGGCAGGAGAAAGAAGAAGAAGATATTGAAGTGAAAATATGTATTCGTGTTTATTAAGTAGGTAGTATAGCAATTTTAAAACATTACTGTTTGCAGTAGTGAGTTATGAATTTATCATTAAATTTCTACGTATATGAACACATGTAACACATTCGTCGTTTGATTTTCGTTCGTGTATGTACTATGTGGGGTATATTTTTATAATCAATAAACTTTCCCTCTAATTTGAACAGGCAAAAATTACTCGTAGATATGTTGTTATATTTCTATGTTTTGTAATTACTGTGAAAACCCCCTTAAAATGAAACACGGCAAATCTTCCATACCTTAAAGGCCGGCAACGCATTTGCAAGTCTTTTGATGTTTCGAATGTCCATGGACGACGGTGATCCCATTGCGTGAGCCCCTTGCTCGTTTCTTCTTAATCAAAAAAAAATCGTCGCTTGGCTGTAGGATTTATGACAATGCTACAGCTTCAACACCACCATCGACTTGGCAAAATATTCTTACCACTAAAAAGTTATTTTAATTTATTGGATATAAACTGCTTTCTGTTCGGAGAGCGAAACATAAGTGAATACTCTAACAATTCATAGGCGACGGTTTTTACCTAACCTATTCAGGTGGATCGCCCCAAAAGAAAGGCTCTCCACTAATATTTATAGCCGTTTAGTCGTAATAAATATAAACGTCGCATCAAACGCGAACCGATTTATATGCAGCGGGACATCAACGGGTGTATTGTACGGTCAGTACGATTTATCTACGTGGCCAAACGTGATCGGGATGTAATCGCGTGTCACGCACACACGCGCGTCACCCGGGGTCCCGTTAGCATTATCATAATGATACATAGCAGCAACAAACTTTGAGCGCAAGATTTTATACGTGATTTGATTCCAATTCTAAAATAATAATGGCGAAATGTCGCGCAACGCGGTAGGAAAGAACTAAATAAATACCACGCATTCTGCCGCCAAGCGAGCACAAGTATTACTGTGTTGTGGTGTGAAGAACAAAGTTAAACACGGATGTTACTAGACATAAAAATGCACCATAGTGCCTAACCTCTGGTCTATGTACTGTCTAGTATTGTTTAGAGCAAAACACTGATCGGTATTGTGCTATCGAGCAAGCGAGTCATTTTCCATCTGTCGTTGAACTTGCTTGCCTCGTCATTTAGTTTTTGAAGAAAACTAAAAGCTTAAATCTTTAAAGAAAAAGAGGAGAAAACTTTAAATTAAATAAAATAACTTTTAGCTAATTTTGATCTTTGCTCAGCGATTTCCGCCGTTATTCTAAGTTTTCGCTCGCAAGTTAAATTGATTTGAACAAAACGTGTTTTAAGTTATATGGACTCTTTGAAGTATACACTATCGCAATTACATTAATATCTATAAATCGCCTGATACCACATATTTAATTACTTATTATTATTTTATTATTGTATATTACATTATTTATGTATATTATATTTTTCTAAGAGAATAAAAGATATAATGAATCATTATAGTTGTAAACTATTATATATACTATCGCTTTCATTACTAAAAAATATTTATCTGTGTTTTTTTTTAATATAAATTGGGGTAGCTAGATGGTAAACCAGAAGCAACCTTTTTATTATTATCTGTCACTGTTACGCCGCCATCTTTACGCAACGTTCGGAAATCGTTGCACGCGACCCGACGCTGTCACGCTTTCGTTCGAGTCGAACACTGAGAACGTTCGCTGGCTCCAATTTCCGAACTTGATGCAGTTTTTTATCTGAAAATGTAATGCAACGGACAGATGTATATCACCTCAGGATGATTTGTAATCATAATTGGTTACTAACCAAACTGCACTCAGACATCACCTATACCAAAACTTTATGATTTTACAAAATAATGACTCAGAAGGTTGCTAAAGTTGCTGTTTTTAGCGTCAGCATTACAAATTGGGATTCGATTCTCGGGAACATCTTTATGACAGTATCTGTGTGACCTAAAGATAAATGTCACAGACCTGGGTATTTACTATTGTAAAATTTATTTATGTAAAACTTATGTTTATTTATGTATTATGTTGTCTCACATTACTAGGTTCAAAGTTTAATAATCAAAAGGAAAGGCATATAAAAACGGCGCGAGGAGGCAATTAATCCAGACTCCGAGGAATTCCTAACTATGGATAAATAATAATATCCATACAAAAACAGTTTACCTCGAAAAATAATAAAAAACTTGTAACATAATTTATTGTCTGCATTAGGTCTAAGAGGGTGATTGCGGACCTGTTGCTTTTATCGCGGCATTTCGGATCCCGCTCGGGGATACTGGGAGCAGTCCTAAACAGCTGTTGCACGTTATCAATGAACTGCTCACAACTATCGTAACAATGAAACATTTTAAATCTCATTTGAATTAGATTAATACGTGCTGATGTTAGGTATATTATATTTGACGTCGAGAGCTTATCTATATAGTTAAACAATAATAACGAACACTTTGATGACTCCTCAAGGATCATAAATCTTTATGATGAGTTCTTGACCTTCAAAATAAAAAGATAGACAGTTTATAAATATTTAAAATAATCGACTTATTTATTACAAATATAAATTAAATTGATCTTATATATCAAGCATTCGATAAGACTCTTGATTCCCTTTGAGGAGGAAAATATCGAAGTACATTTGTTCACCTAACTAATTAATTTCTAAATCGTTTATTTATTCATGTTATTCAATTTGTTATAGATTCTTGATAATAATTCAAAGAAAAGAGTTACATGTTAGAATCGACCTTTTGAAGGACATATACACTTACTTTGGTTTTGCATTTGTATAGGCCTACAAAAACTTAGTTATATAATTTAATGGATCACAACAAAATTTTCGAGACCTCTGTACTTTTTCAAATAACGCGTTCAATCAGGTAACTTATGGCGCCTAACAACACGCGCGTAAAGTTCATTGAACACATCAACAGTCGGCTTAACGCATCGACGTAATTATAATGAATTTTTGAGACGTATATCCGTTGATAAGTCGGCTTCCTTCCTGCCTGCTATTATCACGGCACGGCTATCAGGGCGAGCGACACGAATCTGGACGAATGCTGCATTGAAATTACGATTTCTGATTGGATGTTACGTAACGGAGTTACCGAACTAATTAAGGCATGTTAAGAAAAATATGCACCGTTTTTTGGTGGCTCGTTTAACATCGGATTTACTTTACGAAATACAAACTGACACGGCGGACATTTAAGGTAGACATCTCAAGATATTTTTAACCTTAAGATAAGACAAGGAATTTTAAGTTAAAGAAGTAGCTATGCAAACATGAGTCAAATTAAAAAAAAGCGTCAAATATCGCGCCTAAATGTAAATTACAATGGCGGATTTTACCATAGACATTATGGTAATATGGCCTCGTGCATCATTAAAATATGGTGACTTTTTGAAAAGTTTTGCTACGAGTTCTAGCTCCCGAGGGATGGATCTGGAATATCTGGAGCTTGGTTAGATTTACATCTAGCCTCTAAGGAACAGTTCTGAAGTGTAATTTTAGAATCAGATCAAGTTACTTTAAGAAGTTTGTCTTTTATAATATCTTCAATTAAATGCAAATGTATTAATGTGAAAGCGTGTTGGTCGATTCCTTTCTTGCCCGCACAAACAAAACACTGTTAAAAGAAAATGCATCCAAAACAATATATACAATATAATTTTTTCTTATAATCGATTTTGACATATACCGTCTCTTATTTAATAATTTTAAAATACGTTATTAAGCCTGGCCGTTAGTTACAAGTTCCTCTTATCTCGTCTTCTATGTTATGTACATGCTAATTAATACAGATGGTAAACTAACGTCTATTACCAAACGAGTAGGAGAATAGTTGTGACATACAAAATGTAATGGATTCTTTTATTTTACGTTAAATTTCACATCATAACATCTTTCGTTGTTTGATTTAGCGTAAATAAGATTAAGGGGGCATTATTATTATTATTTTGGTTTTGAATTTTTTTTCCATCGGCTGGATTATACACTAAACTAGATGCTAAAACTACACACACACACAGCAAAATATACAGGGTTTTGTCGATCGGAAAGGAAGGGTTTATTATTTGACAAATCGCGTGTTTGATTTTAAAAGTATACAAGTAAACAATGAACTACTTCACCTATCTATTTTGTAGTATTTTTCTATGAATAACCTATTTAATTTTTTATTTTGCGTAAATCTCTTTAATATGTTAAATATATTAACTAAAACTCTACCAAATTTCATCGTTCACCGTCAGCGCAACGGTGTGAAAATGGAGACACAGATTTGTTCACGAATAAATAATATACAAATAATAATGATTGTTATTGTATATTAAGACACGAAACATATTGACTGTTGCTGCTCAATACGTGTATGAAAATGTTATGTACGTTCACAAAAATATTAATGACTTTCACAGGAAGTGTGACGTGCATGAC
>DWHO01001116.1:0-16538 GCA_018247575.1 Eurytides lysithous rurik
AGTTTAAAGTGAGTGATTTTGTCATTGTGAGATAAATGTAAGTGACTATGTCGTTTTTATCTCAAATAAATAAATAAATAAATACAGAAACGGTATTTAAACTAATTTATGAGATATCCATCTCGAAATCAATCAAACCAAATTAAAATATATGTATTTACACCCAAACCTGTTTTTGCGACGTATGAAAATTGAAAATTTCATACACCGCAAAAAAAAAAACCGCAAATGAAGAATCGCATAAAAATGGACCGCACAAAACAGGTTTGGGTTTATTCAAATAGACCTCTACAAGCACTTTTATTTCACCATTTTTACATCTTAGTTCGTGAAAAAGCTGCCACAGGCTCGTTGCAATTCTGCAGAGCAGAGCCGGCGAGAAACTCAACAGTTGCTCTTTTAAGTTTTTCAGTTGTATTTTTTTGTGTTATATCTATATCTTTTAATTGCGCGGGCTTGCATCGTAACAAATAGAATCCAAAAAAAAAATAGAAAAATTATGAAGTATTAATTTAGTATAAGCCTTTAAAAATTATGTTACAGTAGTATTTACATATCCGGTACCGTGCGCGGACCTACACAATCTACCAAAATGTTGTATAACACTTTTAAAGGATTTGTCTTTATCAGTAGTTTTATGCAGTAGTTCAGTTCAAGATTTCTGAAGTACTGGAAGTTATTTGAACTGTACAACCAAAACCTAGCAAAACAAAGCTTCTGACACCGTCATGATTATTCCGTTTGATACTTCGCTTTATATTTATTTGTTTATTTTTCTAGTAGATTGTTAGATTGTGTGTGTTGTGGATGTTTTTTATTTGTTGTAATTATACATGCTGTATTCATATCTAGTAGACTTCAGTTAAATCTTAATTTCTCAGTGTACGTTATACTCTATGTTATTACTGTTGTCCGTTTTGTGAAATATAATAAATAAAAACAATATATATATATATATATTGTTATCTTCTTACATATCGTTTTTATTTTGAGCAAGCAAATGCGTATGGGCAGGGACCACTTATAATAAGTGAGCCGTTTGCTTGTTTGTTTCCTCTTCCGTAAAAAGTATGCGTATGTTCTTTACGGATTAGCTTTGGTAAACGTTTTTGATAGTACCGTTACAGAATAAATAACGCGTGTCTTATATTAAGAACTTGTTTGTTGGTACATCGTTCATTACATTATGTATGTCAATATTTTCTACAGGTTATTGAGTGCGTTGTAGCGCATGGTGGGAATGAGATGTATACACACAAATAACAGTATAACGATTATATATTTTATAACACTCATTATTGAGATATAGACATACAACGTCTCGAATAAGACGAGTTTATGTATATTATACATTTACTTTATTACATTTTAGTTCTAAAAGCCCTTTTAGAACTAAAACTATGGAAATCCACTATGTAATCTGCTGCATTTTCCAAACGTTTATTTGCCTCAGTTAACGGTATATATTTCGTGCAAATTGTTATGTAACTAGAAAACCGTTTCGGCCGTGCTCCCGCAATCAGCGTCTAAGGGATAAATCGAATTAATCAACCCAATATGGCCTTTGAGCGTTGCCAACAATTTGGAGACACATCGATTAATAAATACCTCGAGGGCCGTTCCTCGCAAATTGAATGATTAGAAAAACTCCCACAGGCATTGCGGGCCGACCCATTCGTTCCGAATAATAGAACGATACTATTTAATTATGGTAATGGGCTTAAAATATTAAACGGACGTCCCGAAATTGAATTCGTTATGACGTGTAATCATCGCCATCGCGTTTGTTGTTCGCGATATCAATGCGAGAAGCGTAATAAACGAGCCGTAATAAATTGTTAAAAATAATAGCATTAGCTTAATTACAAAATATCACACACAATCAAAAGTTCAATTATAAAGGGTTTTTCGGTGGTAGAGCCACGCCGCTGCTCTCGCTGCTGAATGGGCCGGCTCAAACCGGATTAGTAACACGACCACATAGAAAATCGGCATAAAGTTGAAGTGTCTTTGCTTCCGCGTTTCGTCCGGTGAGTGAGGTGGTCGGTGGCCCATTCCCTCCCTCCGATTGCCTTCCTCTCTCACTCCCGTCCCTACCTCTTCCTCTATCCCTCCCCTTTCTGCTTCTTCTCTCCTCCTCCTGTGAGGGAGTCACATGTCTCTTTCAAAAATTCCCCTGCCCTTAAAAAGCTGGCAACGCATTTGTAACGCTGCAAATGTTCATGGGCAGCGCTGATCTCTTACCATCAGGTGAGCCGCTTGCTCGTTTGTCAGACTACTCCATAAAAAATAAAGGACCAAAAAAAATGTCAATTTATACTTTCATTTGTTGTTGTGGTATAATTTACAATTTTGTATAGTTTCTGTAAGCGTGAGTCGCGTTACACTTAATTCAATAGTCGAATAGCGTCTGCATCGCCGTTTTTCATCCCAAAGGGAGTGAAACAAAATTATTAGGTCTATTCTTAAATCTTTACAGAAATGTAGTCCGTAACTAGTTGTAGGTGTAGTTTGCGGTTTAATCATCTTATTTCATAAAGAGATACTTCTAATAAAATTCTCTGATAACTTTTCACTTCTTTTATGTTATTTATTATAACGGTGATTCGATATTAATAGAAAAAAGTACTGTGTCCAATTGGTTTGTATGTTACGGACGCGACAGTAAGTTGTGCATTTTCATAAATCCATGGTTAGTTGGAAGTGAAATCCTTCCATTCATTCGTTCATTCATTCATAAAACGCATTACTGTCGCCGCCGCGCACCCTAACCTCGTCTCGCATGCAAACTCGGAATACGTTACCCGGAATCTCTCGAACACCGCAATATGGAATAGAAACGTAAACGTCGGATTTCGTTGCAAGTTACGCTTACAGAGTAGGTACTGAACTAAGCCCTGTGTGGGTGCATCGGGCTTTGTGCCGGCGTCTACGGGCTATTTTGCATTCTTTCTATAGAATTAGAACCTACATATGCATACATTACCCGAATTGTTTCTAAGCTAGGGATACTTTATGTTAAAAGAAAAATCGATGTTAGATTCACTGCTCACGAAAAGTCGATGTTGCTCAAAACCGATTTGATTTAATTTGTGTTGATTTTGAATTTTCATCGATAAAAACAACATCGGTGTGTCGATGTTTGCACTTGAGTTCTCTGTATTTATCTGATAAATACAGAGTATTCCTATTCTTCCTTTAAAAAGTAGCTTTGTAAGTAGACGAGTAGCTGTTGAAACTCTTACTTTTATCGTTGAAAGTAAAATGGACATTTCTTCATTAAGGTAGCCGAGTTGAGAATTAGAAATAACAGGTGGGGGAACATTTTGCGTCCGTTGTCTAATTCGCAGTGCACATACGCGAAGCATAAAAGCTCTTCCTTTTTCAACTACGCCAGACATTTTACTAGCACCCGTAGTGCTCATTGCTTTTAAGCGAAATTAGAAATTATCTTTTGCTTTAATTTAACTAAGTAGTTTACTAAAATGCGGTGTTTAAAATGCACAGGTCGAGTATTTAACCTAATTATTTAGAATACATAAAATGGAGTTAGTTGATTCGATTTTCTTTTAACGTAAGTAAATATTCTACATAGGATTATTATTATTTAAAGATGTCGAAAGCTTAGAAATATGAATAATTTTTTTATATTGAATTAGACATTTAATGTGAAAATTTAGTATGCTATACTTAAATGCTTATTATATTTTAAGTATGAAACGAGCAGTTCAGATTTATCGGAAGACATAATCTTGCACAAAACTGAAAAGTGCCACTCTATTTTAACATATATAAGATGGTCAATGCGTGTACCAAGTAATTTCTTTCAAAACATTGTCATTCGAAGCGAAACGCAATAATCCTTGCATATTATTGTGCGCGTTTGTACTGTTTCTAATAGATTATGCAACTGGATCTTACCTGAGATATAATATGACTGTTGCGAGTAGATTGTTGGTGGGTTTTCGGGATGAAGTATTTTATAAACAGTATTGTATATAAACTATTGAAGGAGTTCGTATGTAGCCAATTAAATTGTTTTAAACTTGTATTAACGTATGCATTCCTCACAGATACCACATAAATAAATTTTAAAGTGCCCAATTCGCAACCGCATTTTCACAAGTTAGTATTGGACAACTTTTTGAACAGTCGTTATCGTCTAAATGTTTCTTCAGACTTAAGTAATAAAACGAGCGCATTTAAGCGTATGTAGCTTCCACCAATCAAATGCAACGATAATAAAACACGCTCTGCGCTAAGTGAACGCTATAAATGCATCTTTAGCCATCTACTTTCATTTGTTAGTGGTATTTATAACGGACGATGGAAAGAAAACCACCTTAGCTAACAAGAGCAAAACGAAGATAAAGCACGGAGCTAATTTATTTTATGGCTACACTTTATTTATCGGCGCAACACGGATCGCAAAGCCCTTTGAGCGGCGAATGAATGTGTTTCTCAACTCATTTTCCTAAAACCCACTCCGTATAATAACCCTGACGGAGCCTGAGAATATCTCACACGGATCCCTGGGATTTTCGCGCGCCCCGAGCGTCGATAGAGCGCAACTGGCGCAAACGGGCCATTTCATTATTCAACCGCGCCGACTTCCTCCGAGATGGTGGCGATAGGATTGACTAATTTCGCAGTATCCTACGCTATGGGCGCCGCGTCGCTTCTTCATTTGGGCTCGGGCCGTTTTGCGGGCTTAGCTGGATATTGTCGACGTAAGCACGCCGTTCCACCTTCAACTAGGTCGGCCTCTTATTTCGCACCGACGACCCGTCCCCCGATATCGCGACTGTCGACTTTTAATTTTATCACGCGTTCAATTTCGTTTAAAGGAATCATCTTTGATGGATCGGAATTTATTCATCGCGTTTGTTGTGTTGTTGTTGCTAACGAGCTAAGTTCGGAGGAGTAGGAAAAGTTTAGTAAGAACGAAGAATAAAAATTGTTTTGATGAAAGAATGGTGTAGTATTCATTTGTTTCGTTTCTTTCACGGCTCATAGTTGGAAACGCGTTCGTGCGATGCGGGTGCGTCTATCACTATATTCATTTATAGTTTATCAATCGAATGGGTTAGTGAATTAATTTTTTTATTTTATTTTTTTTTAAAAAAAGCTGCCCTTATTGTAAGACAGAAATGTTTGTATTATAAACGCCCAGATCCGCAACAAATATTTGTAGTTCCTACAAATATTTGCCTCGGGTGGGAATCGAACCCACAACCTACAACGCCGAAGCCAATAGCATCTTACTTCAACTTAGCATCCGCGCTACACGGTCATCGTTAATAAAAGAAACAAACTCGTTTCAGGCACTTTTTTGTAATACCGAACGAAATACATTAACAACGGTATTAAAGTGAACGTTTAACATCAGTACAATAGTACAACGCAGTCAGCACGAACTCAGATATCAATTTAACGTCGATTCCGATATCAGAAATGAAATAAAAAGCGTGAGTCAAATTAAACGTGAAACAACTCTTAATCACAGTTCCCAAACGAAGCATTCACGGGCGAAAAAGCTTTATAAATCGAGTTATATTTCGCAGGCGAGCTTTCCGTCTGCGCCGTACGTTTAGTCTAGATTCGTTCATTGACTATTCACCCATAGGCCGTATTCAATCGAGGCGAGGCAAGCCTAATCCTCGCCCGTGATGAAAGTCAAAGCGAAAGCAAGTTTGTGTACGCTAAAAGCCCCTTGGCGTTAGATCACAGGTTTGGAAGTGGCGCTTTCACTGCCAAATTCTAGTGCCCTCGAATAATTGAATTAACTTTGATGACTGTGCAAGTTTATGCTTGTTAGATTTTCGAATTTCATATCGGCTATTTTCCGGACTAACGCACGACTAAGATCACTTTTTTAAATCTACTATTCTACATAAGTACGAAGAGAAGATTTGGAAGATATTTCAAAGATATTTTTAAACTTTCAATAATTTTTTTACGACCATTAAATGTTTTAAGTTCGTAGCAATGCGAATGGTTTAGTAGCAAAACGAATTTTATAATTGATCGTGCTTAGGGTTTGGTTTGGAATAAACGGTTGGTAAAGTAATCGTTTATACAACTAAAATTGTTGTGTTTATATATACTAAATTTAGTTTTGTTTTAATATTATTTAAAATATATTTAATTTTTGTTTAATAGGATTTATTAGGTATTGTTATTATTGCATTTCCATTGTTTTACCTATATAAGACGTTTTTTATTTTTGTGCAAATTTTACCGATAGTTATTTTTTATTAATAATTTTTTTTTATTTTGTATTTACAATTGACCCCAAGCTTCACTGTACATAATATGCCAAATCAAACTACTTCGTAAGTGTTTCTTAATAAATATACATACGATTAAAATGTAGCGATGTTATTGTTGTGATAAATACTCTCATTTTAACCGATTCTAAAATAAAATTAACTTAGTTCAACGATACAGGACTTGATTGCTAAAATAATAAATATACGAGATGTGTGCCTACGATTTTTGTTCGCTATTATTGAAAGCTCACTTATGATTGTTATCATAAGTGAGCTTTCAATAATAGCATATATAATAATTTAAAAAAAAATGAGAATGTGCGTGTGATTTTCATTCGCTTTATAATTATTTGTATTAGCGAACGGCTGGCAAGTCCTATGCACGTTTCATGGTCGATTCAGCGACGCCACTCGTTAGGGCACGCCTGAATGCCACCTCGCCACTCCTCATTATTGCGTTTATAAAGGCGCCCATAGAGAGGCCTGATTCACTGAGACTCGCTCCGTTACCATGAAAGAGAAAATGGAATTGTGTAGACGGTTTGCTCGCCGTAAAGTTCTTTTTACTCTTTAAGCCCCGAGCTCCTGTTGTGGGGTGGTAACTGGAGATACTTTGCGCTGTTTTGTGTTGAGAATGTAATTTTCTCTTTGCGGATGGACCGATTGAATTAATGGGAAATGTTCCACGCGTGGCCACAGTTGCTGTGTTCAATTGTTAAATAGTAGTTCCGTCGCGAAGAATTGCAGAGCTGTTACATGCATATAAAGAAATCGACATTTGAATACTTGATGTATTAAAAGAAAATTGTCTAGATGTTATTATAAATACTAAACAAGGATCGTTCGTTATTAATATCACAGATTTCGGAATTGATTTTCCAACAATCAACGGATTGTAGTTTAAGTTAACATTGATTTACTTAGTGCGGTTTGTGTGTAACCAAACTTTCGCCAACAACCGCGATGAAGTTCACTAAAACAGATTTCAATTCGGAAATTAATAAATCTTACTGCAATAATAGCGGCAAAACGGGCGAGCTCTCTAATCTGGCATTGATTGCAAAATCAATAACAACCGCACGTAACTATTGGCAGGTGGGCTCCCTTGTAATATTAAAATTTGTTAGCCCCGGATTAGGGTGCGGACACTTTATCATCGTTTATTTGATTTAAATCTGATCCTTTATTACCGTGGAACTTAAACAGTCCACAAGGAATTAAACACCCGAATATTTAGTGAGGTCTTAACATAAATGTAAGCACCTAAAATTGTAGAACATGTAATTTTAATACCCTATAAAGATTATTTCTAGGGGAGGACAAGGTATAAATTGATTATAAACATAGTATACATTCTATAGCGTTTTATCTGTACCATGTGTAAGTAATACAATCTTTAATAATAAAAAATATATTAACAGTGATTAATTCAATACACAAAATGTTTTAAGTTTTAGTTGTAAAGGGCACGTGTTAAATTTGATTAATGCGTATAGTATAGACTTTATAAAAGCTATTCAAATGCAGTTAAAATATTGTAATAAGCAATATCGGTAAATAAAGGTATGATTTTTTTTGTACGTACACTGTATCCACATTTTTAGGTAAAAATCTTTAATGAATCTAATCTGATCACGTTTAATTATTTTTTTCAATTTTGTATACTTTACAGTTCAAGCTTATTCACGGGTCTGCTGGTATAGATTAAAAAGATTCATAGAAAAATTGCATTAATAAAATGAATATATTAAAACGTTACATAAAATATATGGACAGCTCTGTACAGTTATAACGAAGGCCTTCGACTTAGGAACGCGTTATATTACGAAATTAAAAGTTGACGAGTTTACAACTGCAGTTAGATCAACACGGGCCGTGCTCTGCCCCCTCCCCCCCCACAGCCGTTGTGCGAGCTTCTTAGCGGCGGGCCAAGTTTTCTCATTATGGCCGTTAGTGCCCGACGCCATTCAAACTACCGCTTGCGATCGTCAAACCATGAAGCACGTACGCACTTTGACGGACCAAGAAATTTCCCGCGCTCCCAACAAAGTGAAATACATTAGCTTCAGGTATCGCTACTTACGGCGTAGCTCTCCAATCAAGTCTAATCCCCCTTTCAAAGATATGTTACAAATGCTCTTATAATAAGTTCAGCCGATAATTTGACTGAACGGATGGCGTGATGATTTTATTGGCCACCATGCTATTGCAATTGCTAACACTTTGCTGGTACTCTGTTACCATGTTCAATCTCCACTCGGGAGAAACCTGTGTGTGTCTTGTGTAACCATCAAACAGTCTCCTCCGTCTTAGAGATATTTTGCTATTATTATTATTGGACTTGAAATAAATATAATACAATCCGGGACATTGGTTGACTGGTAAAGAGTGGCACCAAGTCTGCCTTTTTTATTGCTATGCAATGAAAAGTAAACAAAGTAGAACACATTCTTCGATATAAAGCAATTGATATGACTTTATATGGTAGAACCACATTTATAATTCTCACCAAATAACCATGAACTCAATACAGAGCGATTGTAATCGAACGAAATACGTCACTCCCGTAGATTTGATGAGTTCGCAGACCAAGGATTCAAATGCGGGAGATTAAGAGCGGGCGGAGGGAGGTTACTCGACATTTACACTAGTTTTATCGTCCCGAAGACCCTCGTAAAGCTCCCTTTGTGCTGGTAATGTCTCAAGTTGTATTAACACCGTGATAACTTTAGCGAGGAAGGTTCGATTTCACCGTAGCTTGCTGCTACGGTCACAATTAACCGAACCTTTCGATAATTTAAATGGCCCGATGTTGCTTACTATTATTAATATTAAGGCTATTAGACACCCTTTGAAATTAAATCCACCAAATGCGTTCGGAAACTAGGAGGCGGTAAATTAATGTTTATAGTCTCTAAGTATTACGTTACAAATGATCTTTACACGTGCGCTAAGATTATTAAGCTAAGCAAACAGTAATGTTAGTATTGCTCAGTAAAATAAATATTGTTAAAAATGTAAAAGAAAAGAAACATAAAAAGTTTAATATAACATTTTATTTTTGAACAGTGTGAAAAAATATTTGTAAATTTAATGAATTTATGATGTTTCAACAGAACCATTAATGAAATCTAAAATTAAAACGTAAAGTAAATCTGGATTCATAGGTGGTATAATAGTTAAAATGGTCTCTTTGAATGCATACCACCGATTTTGTACATATGTAGTTAGTCCATCGATCCAATTAACTCGGTATAAAAAAAAATAAGAATAATAACATTTCATAACATGATATGAAGGAATCAAAAAGTAAAAATTCGTAATGGCAGGAAATCTAAAGAAAGAGTCGCCGTTAAATACTGGTTCGAGTGGGGCCGGTTCGATTTCGGCGATGTGAATTTTCCGACGAATTTGGCGGTTACAATCGATGACGTCGGTAATGGAAAAGTTCAATAGGCAACAACAAAGGCCGATACAAGTTAACGAAGCTCACGAAAGCGCGCCCTGGCGGGCAGGAAATTAAAAGACAAAAGAGCGCCGGCTGTAGCAGTTTAGGCTCGGAAATGGAGGGCGTGCCCCTTTTGCGCTCTTTCAATTCTTTCGCGGGTCACCCGAGTTTGCGTTTAATTGAGCGTGTTTAGAAAATTACAGTTATACTATTTGTTTGAGTTCGGTTGAGATGAAGAATTTATCAACGGAGATACGAAGACTTTGTCGGGAACGTATCAGAACATATTTGCGGTAAAACCGAAATGAAAAGAAGCATGAATAGTAATTTAAATGTTGACAATGTCTTTTTTTTCATTTTATATTAAAATTACATCACTGAAGAACGGAACAAAAAATAGTCAAATACATTTTATATAATAAAATGCTATACAAATAGTAAATACTACGCAAGCAAAAATTTAAAATTTCTGTTAATAGCAAATAATTAAAATTTTTATATCCGTTTTTATTTATGGATCGTAATTGATTCAGTCCAAAACTCGTTAAATTTATCAGTAAAGAATTATTTATACATGTGATTATTATCACATGTATAAATTTGAAAAAGTTTATGTATTGTCACAATTCATATTCTATTGCATGAACCGTGACAATACATAAACTTTTTATAAACGTATGAATTTTTATTATTCCCTACATACAATTCTTGTAAAGTATGTCGTGTTTTCATTTACGTGATCTAGAATACATTTCAAGCATAGCAGCATTAATCCAGTCTAATACGAGTATATCTAATGAGTATCGAGTGCGCGTTTACGTATGGTTTCCGTAATTCAGGCGGGCTGGTGTAATCCATTCGTATAGGGATATCGAATTGCCGAGGGAGGCGGGGAGTCTTCTCCAGTCTTAGATGGCAACACGAAATACAGCTTACGACGCTATAACATGTCAAACGTTCCATATCATCCCGTTCTTCACGAATTACACTTACAAATACACCTTTAAATATTCGACGTAATGTCAACAACAATTGACGCGCCACGAGAAAGGGCCTCGCTCCAACTTTATTCCCTAATTCGATTTGCATCCGGAATCGAAAACTTTTCGCGACACTGTTTTGCATTATTAATAATTTAGCATAGCGTGATATCCCAAGGGAAGCACCAGGAGCCATAAATTGAATTCCGATCCTTCGCAATTAGTTATTCCCGCGCGTGAAAACTTTCGAGATCATTCGCCTTCGTTAACAGATGTTACGGTGCTATTCATTATACATTCCGTCGAATTGTAAAGCCCAACATTTAATTTAAAGTGCCGACGGTTCCTTTGTTAAACGGTTGAGGCTTAGGAGCCTCTTGAGATGTAAAGGATTTGAAAAACGTGAAAGCCGTTGCTATTTAAACAGATAAATGAAGTTGTTGGAACAAGGTTTTTTGTTGTTCGTTTGTTATTTATACGATAAATCGCTAATAAGTAGACCCCGTAACCTTTATATTAGAATAAATATAGAGACAACAATTTAAAAAAATCTCCTCTTACCGGTTAGCACAAGATATAAATTTTGTTATCAAGCTAATTTTGAACGAAACAATGCCACAGTCACCCTCTAGCCGCCACAAATTACGAAGGGGCACATTCGTTATTTACAGTCTTCGGCAAAAATTATATTAAGATCTTGTCCTGCGATAATGTTGTATATTTTAGCTTTCTGCTATCGTGGCCTAGGGAGAAATCGCGGGGAGCGTTGGTATCTTATTTCAGAAATAAATTACAAGAAAAACAAACTAGATTCCATCTGCAGCATCGGGATTTTATCTCTGGCTATGGATGACTTTTATGCGATTTGTTTCAATTCATATTCTATATGTATGTTTAACTTTTATTTTGATAAAATATGTAGTTTTGTTTTTGGTAATTATATTTTTTTCTTGACAGATCATTGGTGGCACATGAGATGGTATGGGTTCACACGGCGTAACCAAGTGGCGGTGGTGTATTGTGGTGGTGGCTTGGTCATGGGGTGCCGCTGCCAGCACGCTATGCCCAGCACGATGTGCTTGCGACGACGCCTTACGCGCTGCTTCCTGTGCCAACGCCAGCCTCGAGTTCGTGCCCATCCAGCTCAACCCAGAAGCGACACACATCAATCTCACCCACAACTCAATAAGCAATCTTCTTTATACCTTCCAGTTTTATACGCAGTTAACAGTTCTCGACATTTCTCACAACAAAATTCAAGACTTAGGTAGTAAAAACTTCGAAAATAATGTCGACATGACTCACTTGAATTTGAGCCACAATTTCTTAAAACGCTTGGATGTAAACACGTTTGTTGGCTTAAAGAAACTTGTTGATTTGGACTTGTCCAATAATCAAATATTAAATATTAACATAGAAAGCTTTAAGGATTTGTCAGTCTTAGAAAGACTAGATTTATCAGGAAACAAGTTAGTGAGTTTTGAATTGGATACATTTGAACCATTGTCATCTTTAAAGGTATTGGCACTTAAAAATAATTCAATATTAGACATACCGTCGTCTAATCTAATACATTTAATTCGTTTGGAATTTTTGGATTTGTCTCAAAATTTAATTCAACAAATACCAAAGCAGGGTGTGCCATACTTAAAAGAATTAAAACATATTGATCTAAATAGCAATATAATAGAGAATATTGACCAGCTGGGATTTCAAAATTTGCCTGCATTACGACATTTAGATCTTAGTGACAATAATATGACTTCTATTCCCACATCTGCTCTCTCGAAACTATCCAACTTATCTCATTTATACTTGAGTGGAAACTTTTTTCAGAATGTAACGGCACTGTCTTTTCAAAGTTTATTCCATTTAAGACATTTGCATTTGAGTCGACTTTTTGAACTTGAGAAGATTGATACTAGAGCGTTCGTCGACAATATTAACTTGCAAAAGATTTGGATGAATGAAAATATTAAAGTTAGAGAAGTGCCATCTAGATTATTCCACGGGAATCCAAAAATTACACATATTTATATAAAAAATAACGCATTGGAAACTCTAGAAGCTTCTCATTTTCCAATTGATAGATTGCAAGAATTGGAAATTTCTGGTAATCCTTTCGTTTGTAATTGCTCTCTACTATGGCTGTGGAAATTAGGGAGAGAGTGCGAAATTAATATGAAAAAAACCGACAACTCTAGTGTCATACTGAAAATAGATTATGAGGATGTTAAATGTGCTGCACCTGAACATTTGAAGGGAGATCTACTTGTTTCCATTCTTGAGTCAGAATTTGGATGTTCAAATGGGTGGGTCATAGTGGCAGTCGTTGTTCTGACTGTAAGTATTATAATAAGCTTGGTTGGTGGAGGTCTATATTTTATGGGGCCCCTGAAAAAATGCAAAGGTGATAAATCGAAACAGGTCATGACTAGTGTGATGCTGAACAGTGATGTGTCAAAGCTAAGCAATGGTTTGGGATATTCAACAAGAAGTAGAGAACAGGATAACAAACGAGACGTAGATCGATACTTGATGATCGGATCGTCTGTGACGAATAACTTCCATTCCTTAAACCCGCCATGGCATAGTGTGGATAAAAATCCTTATTATCAGGAGGATAGCGAGGAACATATTTATCAGCAGTTTGCGTACGAAACAATACCTCATCACAGGACCCCTGAGAAGCCACACATAGTGTACGTTTAACAAAGGTTTTAAAATGGACGTGGAACATAATGACTTTTGCTTCGTTTCTTTATTGTAACAAACAAACTAAGCTATAAAAACGAAACAATGCAATAATGTATATAGTAATACGATTAAATTTGTAATATGTGATAGCTTTGTAAATAAAAGTGTACATAATTTTTGCAGGTAAAAACAAGTAATCTATACACTATAGTTTTACTTTCGACTATGTATAAATTTTATCTTGTAGGTATATAACTAACTGCATTAATATTTCTATCTTCATGGTCCATTATTGAAATATTCCTTTTTAATGCGTAGATAATGACAAGCTCTCTGTAGACAAATATAATCTTTTCGCATTGTAAATCGTGTAGAATGATTCATATATTATTTTATAGTTCCTCGTATAGTATGGGTACCCCATTATTGTAAAGTACTTATTAAATTTCTTAAATCATGTAAAATTTAAATAAATACTCATGTGTAATTGCAAAGTAGTTATACATTTATATATTTTTTAAATATAACACCAATACATGATGAAAACATTGTACAAATGTGAGCAATATAGCAACTAATTTTAAATAGAATATTGTCGTTAATTTTATTCAAAACATTGTTATAGCGTATCTTGGTATTTAGTAAAGGTCTTGATAATGTATGCATGGTAACATATTTCGTGCTTAAAACAAAAACTGTTTATACATAACCGTGATGGTATACAAAATAACCAGCTGCTCTGATGGGATGGGGTACAAATGAGATGATACATTATTTATTGGCTATTTTTGTAAGTTGATTTCGTGAGAATTTTTTTAAGCTATTACGTTGAGATGATATTCTGAAATTAATATTTTTATACTTAGTAAATATGAACATGACAAATTGTGAGTTGAAAGTTATTGGGCTGATAATTTTTTAATTAAACTATGTTGATACATAGGTACATATATGAATTAAGATAATATGCTTTTAGAAATTATACATTTACGCCATAGTTATAGGATTTTTTATTAAAAAAAACAGCCGAAAGTGCTAATTGCAGTTAGCCCAGTAACTTGAATACTTTTAGTTGGAACAGATTACCCTTGCAATACGCTAATTTTGTATTCTCACACATAGATTACATAACGTATACGTAATTTATAACCAACAACATTCAAACCTATTCAGTCAATAGAACCTACAGGCGTAAAGATAGTTTAAGACTATTTATACTAAATAAAATGTTTTTGTTATGAAACATATTTAAATATATAATGCATTAAAGCAAACGACAAATAAAGAGATAAAATAATAATAAGTGTATTTTTTACCCTTCTATTTAAATAATTTCTATTGTATTTGTAAAAAACATACATACATATTTTTCTCAATTTTTTTTGGAACAGAGACTTATATGTCTGTCTACCTACTTAATAAAATAAAATTGTGAATGCACAATGACGTCCGTAAGTCTGTTATGAAAAACTTAAAGACTGCTGAGTGAAAATCCACAAAACTGTTTTTCCTTTAGTTTAATAAATGTTAGTGACTGAATAGTTTATCACAATCAGTTGAGTAGTTCTTGCGATAACACTCTAATACATCCAGACCCACACAAAGCAAGGGTCAAGATCATTTAGGTTCTAAATAAAGTTCATCGTTCGTATTATTATGTATCATATATGTCATATGTATATATTGTCATATGACACACTGTACACATGTACAGACATTTAGTGTTAATGGTGCATAAAACTTATTAAAACACATTGTAATTATAAAAAAAATTATAAATTACTATATGTGTACCTATGCCTTTAGCTAGTTTAAAGTGTTACTACATGGTGTGGTCCATGGTAATAAAAATACGAGGATTTAACAAGATATCGTAAAAGAAAAAAATCGATATTATCAATTTATCCTTTCGTACAATAAATTTATAAATAATCACGTTTGATGGTTTGCTTTTTCTTAGTTTTTGAACTGATTCTTTTTTCATGTAGCTACGGAGCAAGGCATAAGCATATTTTTTAATATTGGTTTAGTTTTCGAAAAGTTGAGTTACTTCATTTCGGAAAATAATATCTTTAAATTTTATATAGTTAAAAACATAATAACAATGATACTATAATTTACTAAACTTAATAATGATTGTCAGATCAACGTGCAACAACATGTTTAGTTTAAGGGTAAATTGCACAGGTTGATATTTTAATTACAAAGTACAAAAAAAAAACAGTTTTGTTATTTTTATAATCCGATTCTTCGTGTGCAAATAATTTTCTATTATTGTAATGTGTTTTACAAAACCAAAATCTGTTTGTCAAAATGTCATAGAAAATAAAAAAAAAACAACAGCTTGTAGGATTAAGATTAAGCTTCCAAAATAAACGATAGAAACATGTTATCTAAATACACATATCAATATTGGTAATAGTGTTACAAAAGTTCTTAATAGTTTCCAAATTCTTTCTCAGTCCTATGTATGTTTGTATGTGCTTACAACGTACACATACGCATATTCAAACAATTAGTTCAATGAAATAGGATAAATATAATACTTTAACCTAATTTTCCATTCCTTATAAACACTTTCGTATACATCAAAAAAATTAAAATCAGTATAATAAATATTTGATGACTTGATATTTTCTCTTTCATAAATTATTTTTTTTTGCCTTTTGTACATCAAAAATTTATTTTGTTACACCTATCGTAATTTCTCGTTATGGTGACCGGGGCGTGCCCCGGTTTAACTGCTAAATAATGACTACAAGCAAAAAGCACGTGATTTGTAACCCTTTTTGAAGGTTTTTAAAGTATAGGATAAATGAATGTGCCTTATTTTGATCCCCGAAAAACCGCTGCACTAGCGGTGTCATATTTACAGTAGAGATGCCAAGGCAGTGATTTTTTTCTTAAGTTTAACATTTATTATATTTAGATCACTCTGCAATTTACTTTGTCGAATTGTGTAATGCATTTTTTCCTTTATTCGTTTTGCTATACCAGAAGTAACATCTTTGTCTGGAAGTGATTTCAGTATCGAAATACATATACATATATCGACGCCCCCCGAGAATAAACCGGTAATCGGAAAATTGAAATTGTTCAGGAAAAATAAAAGAACATTTTTTTGCGATAACTCGATTATAT
>DWHO01001117.1:0-16524 GCA_018247575.1 Eurytides lysithous rurik
GAGGTCGTGGTACTAATCCGGTTCGAGCCGGCCCATTTAGCAGCGGGAACAGCTGCGTGGCTCTACCACCGTAAAAGCTGATATGGTGGTACCGCCACTGGTAATAATGTAGGTGCACATTTGAATCTAATCAAACGGTCCGTCCAACCATTCGTTTGTAGGCATGTCAGCCCTGTTCGTTCATTTACAAGTTGCACGTTGCGGGCGGGCTGGCGAGCGCGGCAGGTATAGCCTATTGGTATTTCAGAAGATCTGGTTAGTACTTTCACCGTCTACATCTCGCCTTTGGTATTTGTGCTATGGGAATGGCGACGCCCTTCGCTTTAATGTTAAACATCGTTCACCATTCCGGAGATACGTCCGCGATAGTCGCGTCGGGGTTAGTTTGCGGCGTGTCGCAATCGGTATTTATTGCCAATATCATTCGCTCCGACCGTCCCGTATCTATATTGGCGATCTGGTAAAACTGTGCCGTTCTGAAGCTCTCAAACGAACGCTCGATTGAAATGCTTCCGATCACCGTTGATGTAACATGGACCTGTGGAAATTTTTCTTTCTATTTGTTATATTATTGTATTATAGTGTATTTTAATAATTTAATTGTAATTCAAATATATGTGTTTTAGTGCCGTACAAATTGTCGATTTGTATTTTTAATTCAATGTAGATTTATTCGTAACGGAAAATATAGTAGAGCCTCCTTTTCGGTTACTAAAAATGATTTGAAAATGATGGTAATGGTTATTGAAAATAATATTTCTCATAAGCGAGCTCGCGGCCGAAGCCTAATTTTTTGATAACTAATAATATTTATGTTTACAATTCAATAATATTGCATTCATTATTTAATAATAAAAATCAATAAGGATTTCGATTCAAATAGACAATTTTAAAACGGTATAGTTATTTTTAAAAACGACAACTCCAATAAGATAACATTATCTTGTGTTGTAAGGACGATTTGCGCATTTAAAATGCGATATTTGCAAGGGTTGGAATTCGAACCCAAGAATCGCGACGTTGAAACTACCGACATAACAACTGCCCCACCGACATTATACTGTTCCATAAACGTGGACACGAAAATATTCGAAGTGTTAATAGTTAAAATCGAATTAAATCTAAAAAATAAACCATAGTAATAGTTTCTTCATTTAATAGCGTAAATACTGTGTTAAGTACGATATGTTGTGGTGTCAATAAATATTAGAAAGTCCATCTGCAATACATTTCCAATTAGTTCCTGGATTTAATAGAGTCGTGGTAATTTAATTACTAGCCGTTTTCATCGAGTGAATGGCTAAGTTACTACCTTGATTTACTCTAAGCTGGTCGGAGTTGTTACTGCTCATATAATTATATAGATACGCATCCTTAAGTTTTTAAATCAATTCTTATTTATAATCTGTTTTGTCCTTTAATTTTAGGTTACGATATCTTACAATGTAGCACAGTCTGCTGCATTTTTGAATGTGTGCAGTGTACACGTCAGACATTTCATCTCCGCGAATTTGTTTTACGGGAGTGACGCGATATGATTCCACCTTTCCCCCGCATACCATCGGTCGATTAGACTAGACGCTTTTCCCGCCCCATCTCTTCTGTTGAAATTCCCGAAAATGCATCATTTGTCATACCATGTGCAGCTAAAGCTAGACTTAAATTTTCGGTCAGTATTATTTTAATGGGTCATTAAAAACCGAAAATGGACAAAAATTCAGTGTGCAAAGTATTCATTGGATTTGATTTCGGTAGTCGTCTTTACTTCAGACGTGTTTCGAAGCGAGTCTCATATTGAGCTAATGTCTATCATTGGAGACTAAATCGCTGCATATTTCGCCAGTAGGTACTGTCAGTAAGCACTAGTCAGTTTATTATGAAAACAAACCCCAAGGCTTACCAAAGCTACATCATTGCATGTTGCGCACAATGCTCGCATCTGCACACTGCCTTCTATTAAAATACTATGAGCGTATACTTAACTTTAATGGCCGGTGCGTTAAACGAGGTACCATTATTATAATGTATGGGCTATTATCATGCCCTCTTCCCAGCGACCACCGTTCAATCGCATCCGCTATTGAAGCGGCATGTATAGTGATTTTGTTCTCCCACCGGCTTAGTTAACTCATGAGCAATATACGCTCTCGGATGCATGTAACAGTATCGTAGATATGCAACATTTTCGTGTGGTGGGTAAACGTAAATGCATTGTGAAAACAATTCCATCTAAATATTAATTATTTTCATAACATATAGCCTTAAAGCATTAACACTAACGAAAAAGACATATTTTCTAACAACAAATATATATTGTTGATGTGTATGGTACAATCGGACTGATATGATAGAAGGACCTGAGCATCGAAACTTAAATAATAAAATAAATAATAATAAATATACACTAAACTCTTATTCAGATGATTTTTTTCTATCACTCTGATTTATGAGAAATGGTGGCTATTGAGGTAATGATAACCGCCGCTAGTAGACAATCACAGAGTCAGAAATGTTATTTTTTTTAGCGTGCTGCCAAACATTAAAATCATCGGTTCAGTATATTTATGTACTCAGTTCACTTATGGGATGAAGCACAAAATTTTTTATGCTTTCTTTATACTAACACGGTCGAAACGTCTTTATTGACGTTGACTCGTGACATAATAACGATCAATCAGTGTTGATATGACATTTGAATTCTATAAATCGCAATTGTGAAACTGATTGACTGCTCTGCTCACGATGTTTTTCTACACCGTGAGAAAATTTGTAAATAAGAATATGTTCAGTACGTATAGAGATGACTGGGAGAGAATACCAAAAGGCATTAAGTCCGCTCATTGTAATTTCCTCTTGGTTTTGCAATAAAGAGATAAATAAAAAAATAGAGGAATATGATTGAAAATGTTGAATTTAACTGTTGAACGAATCTGAAGTTGAACGAATAACGATCAATAATAAAATAGAGGAATATGATTCAAATTAAACGTTGAATCGAACTGTTGAACGAATCTAAAGTTGAACGAACGGAATGGCATAATATGACAGCGTGAAGTGGAAGTATTTCTGCTTTCGACCGGTGAGTGTGGTGACCGGTGGCTTACTCCCTATCCCTTTCCTCCGGAAAGAAGGGAGGGTGACCTCACCCAATAAATTCCCACCTTAAAGGTCGGCAACAGATTTGCAAATGCCCATGCGCAGCGGTTATCTCTTACCATCAGGTGAGCCGCTTACTCCATTAAAAAAACATATTGACGACAAATTTTATATAAAAGCTACACATTCAGTTTCATTAATTCTGCTAGTTTCATTCATTTCTATTAATGACAATTTTTTATTTCGGTATTGTTATATTAAATTTTATAGTTGTAAAAAAGTTAAAACAAAGTCTATCTCCATCAAAGTTTGCAATTTGAAAGTCACATAAAATGAATGACAGAGAATGACCAATTTTAGTTTGTATTTAAAATTATTGTGTAATAAGTAACCGTACTGTTGTGGGGTAATGTGTTCAGAGTAATTATTGGTTGTAGTCATTTAATTTTATATCGGTGGTATATATTTAAGATGTTATATAATTTCTCAGTAATGACGCTGGCCTTTCCACCCTTCAAACCGAATACAGTATGCTTGCATTTATTGCTTGCTTGCTGTTTGGAAAATATTAACCAACAATACTGTTGGTCCACCCCATATGAACTCTGTAAGTGTTCTACCGCTAAGTACATGTCTTGCAATCAATGTATTATTACATACTAGAATGCAATAAGCATGTGACCAAACGAGGACAGTTGTAACTTAATTGTATGCAGTGGCGGTGCTACCATACAAGCCCAAACATCCCGCAACGCTCATATTTAAAAATAATTTGTGCTAATTTAGGTTTATAAATTTTACTCCTTAGTAGAGCAAGCCGGGCTTTTGGGCTTGTATGGTAGTACCGCCACTGATTGTATATACTTAACGGTGCGCGACTAAAGATCGGTTGATATTAAGCCTCGCAGACCGAAAAGGCGTTGCCGATAATCTCTTGACCCTTTACCTGGCGCAGCGTTATGGCCGCATATTTCACTGTCACCTTCTAGTCACCAGCCCACATTCTGTTCGTGTCTATAATGGGTTGGACTCCGGCGAAACGTTCGACGCCTTAAAGGTTTAAGGTGTGCCGTGCGAAAAACCGTGGTGACTAATGTCGGCTTGAGAAAAATAAACTTCGCGTATTTGCATATCCTTTTAGCTGTGAGGTGAGGGTCATTGTCGAATGTCATTTGACAATAAAAACAGGTGTTTTTATAAAATTTTCGATTTGATTGTGTGTTCTGGTCGTAATTTTGTTTCATTTTAATAAGGTCCTGACTTCGTATCGTTTTATTGTAATAGTAAATTGGTAAAGAATGGTATTAAATTTTTGGTTCATTACAAACTATGAATTGAATTGAACTATTGAAGTATTTTTATCAGCCCATACCATCTTGTTTGGAAGAATCGGTCATTTTTTTTTTAAATTCGTGACGTTCAACGACACTATAGTAATATATTATATAATAATAAATTTTTAAATATTGATTTATAGTGAAATTGGATTGTATTAATGGTTGTTTAGAAGATTGATTCGATACTACTTTCGATCACAAGCGATACATATTCATACTTATTTTCTGCCGTTAATTTATTATTTATCTCAGTTACTAAAAAACACGGCTTTATTATAATTTGTTCGTTGCGTAATTAATATCGTCTACGTCAATACAGATTATCTTATTCGGAAGTAGCCTTATGCAACTGGCGGTCTTTTGCTATCCTTAATTAAAGCATTGATTTAGTATTTAGTAGTAAGCAAATTAATATTGAACCGGCTTTTCAGTACTTTAACTATAGGGAATAATTTAAATTCATTATCTATACATTACAAATGTAATTTCTACGATGCTAAAATTCTAAATGGAATAGATACTCTCACCGACCACCCACAAACACCGACCGAAGATAGTAAGCGAACCGTTTTACTCTCTTTTAAACGATGGACGAGTAAACAATGAGCAGGATCGGGATAAATATTCAAGAAAGTGTTCGTTCACACAATTTGCAACGTGTAGTCGCTCTGATCGATGGTGATGGTGTCGTTCAATTATTTCGAAGAGAGCATACGAGAACAGTGGAGTCATCGGATCGAACGAAAGCACGAAATGACGGACCATTATGGCGGCATCGATTCGCGAGCGCGGCGTCTAATCACAGCCTACGCAGTACACACGTAACTGGTAATGGCGCTGGATGACAAGGCCAACAGATCTATCATAAAGGGGGCGATGAGATCTCGTTATTCCGCCGGCTAGGGTAGGCGTGCCTTCGTGTCGTTTACCCTGCGAATGGAATCCCCGTGATGCTATTTTAAGCTCGCGAATGTTGTCCTTCCATAGAGGCTCGATTGAGACGCCTTTGACGTTCTGACATTTGTGTAATGTCACTCGTTAGAATGGCGATGATACGAATATTCTGCATTTGATATGAAGAGAACGATATTAGATTTCATTCTTATGTTAAAACAGAAAGACAGCTGGTCGTAGATTAAATCTCTATCCACAGATGAGAATGCTTCTTTTGTTTATTGGCATCCGGTTTTAAATTGCTCGGCATTTTTTCGACGAATTCAAACTAGCATCTTGTTGATTCGGTATTTTAAAAGGATCTTTGTTCTTGTTTTGTTCATCAAACGAATAGTATCCGGTTAGAGAGTATCGAAATGCATCAACTGTTATATATACTTACTGAACTTTAATAAACGAAAGATCGTAAAGCTAAAGTTGTGTAAAAGTTAAATCTTATTAAAATGAACATTTCGTTTCAGGGCCTGGAGATCGTAAATCCGCAAGCCGCCGAGACGAGAATGAACGAAGCCAATGCAAAATACTTTTCGAATACCTCAGGTTTCCTGTCCGTAGGCAAAAACACTACGTGAGCGAAGACTCGGTCCCAAATCACAATAACAATTCGTACTTGTAATATTTCAATATTTTTAATATAGATCTTAAAAAATCGTTCTTGTTTTAACCATACTGTTATAAAACCATAATGTTAAATAACCATAAAACGACTGTGAAACTTATTGTTCTTACTTATATTTCTTACTTGAACTTTATTGGGGTTTGCTTTGGCCATAAAAGGTTGCACCATACATCAGATCACAATGCAAGTCTGGTGAGTTTTACGGTATCTCAACAAAGAGGGTAATAGAACGGAGTCTCAAGCGGTTAAATGCTATGGGAACTTTCTTAATTAACACTCAAGTATACACTTCATTATATTTAATATGTATAATCTGATCGCAATTATTTCATTTCTATTATTTCATAGTGGACCGAGACTATCAGTAAAATGATTTTCTGAGCTGAGTTTTAAAATAAATAGATGAAATGAAATTGATATTTTTTTTTTGTTTTCGTTTCTTGGTATACTCATCCCGATATTTTCAGATGTTGTCTTAGCCTCTTGAACATAGAGGTATAAAACGTGTCATGAATAATACAATTGCATTCACTGTTGCTTGTTCTAAAGTAAAGCATTAATACATTTTTATTATACAATCGTTTTAGGAACCAATAAAACAATAAATAGGCGGAGGCAAAAGTAAGCCTAAGATTTTTTTGTCAAAGAAGAGACAATGACAATGAAATCGAAATCCACACTAGCGAAGCCAGAGGCATAATTATAGTGCTGGTTGAGGACCCATAAGTGTAGGAGAAATATATTCTCCTCGCTGGACTAAACACTCATATAACATGTATAAATGTTATACTTCGCGTATTATTACTTCTTTTTTTGATTGATTTCTTTAATTGAAACCTGCCAGAATACACAAATTCTATTATAACCGATAATATTGCCTTGGCCAAACCTTTAAATTGTTTATATTTGTGTGTATGCAAATAAATAAATTTAACTCTAGCATAGTAATGATATGACTGATGAGAGAATAGATTGACTATTTTATTATGAACATATCGCTTTTTACTGGCTCTTTGTACGATTTTAGAAACAAATCGCTCATGGCAGTTGTTACACATACTGAGGTAAGTACCTCGATCGAGCTAGCTAGAAAGCAAAAATGTAGTAAATGACACATGAAGTATTTTTTAGGTACATCGTTGAAATCAGTAAATTAAATCGCAACGATTGGTGTATGTCTGGTAAATAGTTTTGGGTTTCCTGATTACTACGTTTTTGTTTTCTAGCGTTGTTATTTACTAATACAGTAATCCCCCTATAACACGATACTTTTATAACGCATTTTGATATTACACGGGAATACTCCTATAACGCGTTTTAATATAACGCGGAACCAATCTACCTTGTTATAGGGATATATTGTAATCGTTACAGTTGTTTAAATAAAGCGGTTCTCACCTTTACGGTTAAAATATTAAAACGATATAAACTATTGGTGCTACTGTATCTATTCTATCTGTATCTATCATGTTCTCTTGGGAAAAACTCGTTTGATTTTCTTTTAGGTGTGTAAGTTAGCTATACACGTCGTACATTTGCATATTATTGCAAACTTGTGAGGAAAAAAGGCGGCAATGATAAGTCTTACACAATCAGCGAGTCGAGTTGTGAGTTCGCGAGTTCTAGTGAAAAGCGCATCAGAGCGAGCGACTCCGATATTTGCCGCGTTTTTTTTAACGCATACATGTCAAAATCGAAGTCAAAATTTCTTTATTCAAAATTGGATTGGTTTACAATCACTTTTTGACGTCTAATGATTCTACCACCTGTTCGGAAAAAAACTGCCTCAGTCCTGAGAAGAACAGGCGAAAGAAACTCAGCGGGACTAACTCTTTTTTTTTACGTTAATTATGTTGACAATTTTTATAATTTACATCTTGAAATGACCTGGAGGCGATCACGTCATTTCCATGGTCTGCTATCTTCAATGAAATTATGTGTTATATATAATGAATTCATGTGTTATATATTCATTCTTCTTCATCTATAAAATTATAATCTATGTTACCTAAAGTGTGGAGAAGAGAAGCCGTTAGACATTAAAAAGGTTCAATAACATAAATATCTTGTTCTGTTTTCAACACAAATATAGCCACGTGTCTAAGAAAGGAAAGACTTGTAAACAGAAATAAATTTGTCGGTCTGGTATGACAATAAATACCGATAAGTAAGGATATCCGCTCGTGATGTTTTTTAAGACGAGGTATTTTATCGTGCAACAACTTAGTTCTGTGTCGGCAGGCTATAAAATATAAAGCTAAATCAGCAGGCTAAATAACAATCTTTATCGAAGAATTAATTTAATATTATATTATAATATATTGAAGTTACTGTCCATCACTGAAACAACCTGTGTCGGAAATCATGCCGATGTATTCTTATGCTACTATCTACATGAGATCAAACATATATATATATATATATATATATATATACTATTTCGCACCGATCCGCTCATCTATATAAAAACCGTACATAGGTTTTTAAATTTCTGTTACAATAATTTAAGTTAGAAAAATAATTCGCTCTAATAACATCGGAGTTTCTATAAAAATGAAAATATACTCTTAAAATATCCCGTCTGTCTAAAAGCTAAAATTGTGTTTCCCAAACATGGCAGTGGCTGTTTGAAATTACACAGACGAAGTTTTATAGCATAAGGAAGGATTTCTTATGTAATAATCCTTCGTCTGATAATCTTAAATTAATTGACCCAAGTCTTGGACTGAACAGGATTTTGTTGGATGATGAAATGGAAATAGCAATAGTTAAGAAATTATCAATGCGAATATCTGTATAAAAATAGTTGTAATGCCTATATCGACGCTGGAAAGCAAAAACGTAGTAACCAGCAAAACCAACATCTTTCACCACCAAGCGACTTGGTTTAATTTACTGATTTCAACTAATTAAAAAAAAATTACTCAATGTGTCATAGATATCATTATTACTATAGCGATAAAATATATCATGCAGGGAATTATATTGTTTATCTTTGATACTATTACCAGTATTAATGACTAGGCTCACTTTAGCTAATAAATCTCGATATATTCTAGAATAATGTCTTACTAGATTTACACGTAAACTAGAATCCTATTCTTCCGTAAAATTGAAATTCACATTGTAACAGCAAGTCTAGTGTCACCTTGAAGTGGCAACCGGAGTCACATAGTGGTAAAGCATAGTAAGTGGTAAATCAAGTTTTCTAAAAGACTTCACATCTTTGTACTTTTTACATTGTATATTTACCTCGATAACAAATGCGGCAATTAAATGGGTATGGGTCTCGGTAACGACAAATGCGATCACTCAAATATAATATCGTCGAGAGAATTCTATCGAAAAACTTACAGCCGCCTCTTTCAGATTTTCGTCTGTGAAAGTGTTTTCTTCGTCGCGTCAATTAACACCACACCACCTTTCTGTTTCATGAATGTCGAAACGATCTCTTTCACGTAATAAATGCACTTACGCCGTAGCAAATAATGGCCCTCTTAAGAAAGATGAGACAGCATGCCCTATTTACTACGCACGTACTTGTAACGAGGTGCAATTGCGTGAATTAAGTGTTCCACCTCGCGCTACAGTGTACCAGTTTGTTTGTTCTTTTCTCCATCGCATTCAACGTCTGTAAGTCCAGTTCAAGGACGACGTGTTTCGTTGATCCGTTGATCGCAGTGAACGAGTATTTTGCATTGTTTTACGCCAGTATACGTTTGCATTAATCGTCAGATCAGTCCCGTGCAGTAATGTCGCTGTGTATATACACAATAGACTTTGCTTTGGTGGTCTGTCTATTTGTGTTTTTCGCAGATTCGGAGCAAATGATCGTTTTTGTAAATAATTTTCGTATGGTAATGGATTTTTGACACGTAAATATTCATTATGACATAAACTATATTAAATTATATATTTAGACTATATAAAATTAAAATACTACTGCCAGTCACACGTGTTTTGCTTACGTGTGAAATTAATTTTAGTTTTATTGTAACAAAAGATCGAAAAGAGATGCTAAAAATTATAATTAATAACAAAAAATCAAATATTTTGTTAGCACTAAAATTAAAATACGATTTAGTCGAGTCAACTTCTCCGAATGCTTCATTTAAGCGACTAGAAACTTTTAACGTCAACTAATTAAAATTCCGATTTTTGTGTACAGATTAAAACCGTTCATCATAATGTGAGAAAAGATAAAATGAGATCAGCTTCGATTGTAATAAGTAACGCCTAACTAAAAGTAGGGAGATTTATAAAAAAAAAAGATGTCTATGGAAATGAATGATGAATAAGTGGCCGTATAGTTATTATTTTTTATATCAATTAAATTTGACAGATACCGCAATGTATAATGCATTTGAACGAATGTAACGATGACCATTTCATACAATTCTCTGAATAAATATTACGCTCACTTACCGCTTTCTGCTTTGGCAACTGAGTATAAACCAACGAGTGTCTCGCAATTAGCGAGGCGATTCCATATTTATGCGAAATAAAATTGAGTAAGCATTTACATAGAAGACGCATTCTCTAAAAAGCCTCTGTAGTTTCCAACTTGATTATTTAAATTAACATTTCTTTTAAAAAAATTAAAATTTCCACTGTCGTGAGAAAGGTTACATGAAATTCTTCGTAGAAATTGCACTTAATGCAAATCCTAAAGCAAATATGTATTATTTATTTATTTATACTTTATTGCAATGCCTTATAAATAGGAATTACAAAGGGCGGACTTAATGCCATTGGGCATTCTCTCCCAGTCAACCCGGGGCGTGGAGAAAATTTGTATATATATATACGTGGAGTAAATGTATATATCGGCAAATAAGCCTTTCCTGGTAAACTATTTTATATTAAATAAACTATCAAACGTTTGGATTTCTTTCAAAACGTTGTACATTGTAAAATATAAGGGCATTATAGAAACATTCCTCGAACGAGGTCTGTTCCGTCATTCGCACTCTGAGCGCGCGTGGGCTCGCATAAAAGTCGGCTCCAACCGTTTCAACGGCCTCCGTGCGTGATTCGAATTCAAAATTCCACCAATCCGCGGTGAACGTTCAGAAGCTTACGCCGCGGCGTTCCGACCGCCATCCGTCGTCACCTTCGGCCAATTCATCACTATTGCAAAATTCCAATCAGTGCATCGCAGTGATCGCGATACGGGATGCGGTCACATTACGTGATGCCGTTGATAAGACGCACCCGGACGGTGGAGCGTTAACGGTTCATCGAAATCGAAAGAGCGAGCGCGGAGTGAACGCATCTAGCGATGTCCGAGGAACAGGTTCCGTGGCGTCCCGACCGGGCGAGGTTGCCGCAGTGCTCCGCTGGCCGCTGCTGAGCGTGCGCGTGCACACGGACCGCGTGTTGGCGAACTACCTGCTTCGGCGCGGAACCGGCGCCTCGGCGTATGAGTTAACACAGTGGCCCGACCCGTTTAGAACGTCCGAACTCAAACTGTGCTTGTGTTAGTGCCGGCGTTTCGCAATACCTGATATGCTGAACGGGCGGAGTGCTTAGCTGGTCGCGGTTATGGCTAGTTTCGAGGACCTCGCCTTCGATTGGGCGACGCTGTGCCAGGAGTGCCCCGAATGCTGGACCACTTCAGGTGAGTGACCTTTAATGATAGCGCAAGGCTGTTGTGGCGAGCGCGACTCTAATTATTTACGTTGCCACAGAATAAATTACTACTTAAAACCTGTATGTACAAATACTGTAAAGACTATATATTTACTTAATAAATGTGTTTGTTCGCTCACTTGTAGGTTTACACTGACGAAACATCTACAAAAAACATTTATAAATCTTTTTCGTGTGTTACAGAGATGGGTTTGTTTTGTTGTGCACGTCTTTCGGCACTAATGATATGTCGAATATATTTCATTGAAATATTTCATGTATTTCATGCGATGCTCGAAACTCGAGTTCTAAATTAAGTTAGTTTCACGTTTTTGGTTCAAACCAAGAGTCATATTTACTCGCTAGATATAACATTTCTATAAAATATTAACGCTACCCGCTATTAATATTGACATTAAAGATAATCTAGGTAACGAGTAAATCTTTTTAATTAGGAAAATGTACACTGACGATTTGCGTTAATAAACAACATTACTTCAAGGGCGATCGATACTATTAGTCATGTACTGATAACTTTGTTTCAATCAACAAGTTCAAGGTTAGTTGGATTTCGTTAATTTTTTGAAGTTTAATTTATGAGCCGCTGTATCTGGTAAACCGCTTGCTCGTTTACCTCCTAATCTATATTTATATTAATACGTAAAGAAAAAATATTTTGTACCCCTTTCATTGTCTATTGTGCTATAGAGGAGGATAAAATTTTTCATATATATTTTATACTAAAGATAGTTCTCACACATCCACATCCTAAAATTTTTATACGTTATTCATATAAAGAGATATTGAATTAACTAAGCGAATACGTTTATTGTTAACGTTTACAATATTAGGGTCGAACACGTTATTTGTCAAATCATGAATATCACAGTGAACAAACTATATTAGTTAATGAATAAAGAATAATAATTTCTCTTTGAGGAAAGAGTCTCCTTAGGCTAGTCGGCCAATATAGAAAAGATCTCTCAATGAATATTTATTATAAAGTTTAATGTATAGCTAAGTACTATCCCATTTTGTATCTCAAATAAGTTGTTTAATGTATTGGATTAAAATTAGCTATAACGTCTGACGAAAGAATCTACATGTTCGATAACATAACTTGAAGATATGTTAATCTATTCATTTATCAGAAGCATGATTTATAATAAATAGTTCTTTCATGTTATTTGGAGTGAATCGCAAAGTTAAATCTTATTTGCTGATACAAACGTTAAGATTTGCGGCAACGCCTTATTAATGTTTACGCGATAAAGATCGGGAAAATGTTGTAGAAAATACCGCGTTCATAAGCTGCTTTTGAGGGGTATTACTATAGTAATACAACTAAACATCTCCGACTTTGCCTCCAATTTTGTTAGCAATTCTTCATAAAAAATATAGTTATACCTGTTACTGTTTCAATCAACGATTGTAGTTATAGCATATTACTGTCCAATCATGTAGTTATTTTTTTTTCAACAAACATTCGATATGCACTCTACAAAGAATAAGCTTATATTTGCGAGTTGTTCGATGGAAAGAAAGTCCTTTAAAAAAAGTTTTTAGACGAGATAAATGTTTATTTGTATAATGTTGGTAAAAAAATTTGAAACTGCGACATTTTTCAATGGGTATGTTGACGGTTATGTTTGGAGTTGTGAATAATTAACATCACTTAAGGTTGTTTACGTAATTTTTGAGTGAAAGAATGTTTTTGCAAAGTCCACGTGAGGTGTAGCATTGAAGGGTTTTACCGCAAAGCAGTATTGTGCAAGCGCTACTGCACTCCGGTTAATCCGGGTAATGTTAAATTATATATCTTTGGGTGGCACACAATGATTTGTGTAGAATTTGTGTGTAACAAATTATTGGACTGATCAATCACTTCTTGATGGTGTGATTTCAACGATGTTAATTGGTGGTTCCATTCCCGCAAACATGTTGAAGATTTTAGACCTTGCCTCGTTTATTCAACGATTTACTAGTAATCGCCCGGTGGTCGAAATTTCAGACCAAAACACTTATTGGATAGTGTTATATCCTTTTAATCGCAATCAATTCCGCATTTATATTATATACGTATACTGCCAACTTAATTGAATGTTAGGTCTTACTTATGTCCGATTTATTCAGTTTTAGATATTTTTGGAAACATTCTTATCTTAGACCTATTTCAAATATGAATTATTATGGTTTTTTTTTTTGTAAGTATTATTGTAATCTATAAAATAATTGTATAGCTGATTCAAGCCGATTATTCAATTTGAGGACTTCAAAACTTTAGTTTGTTACATTTCAAAAACATCAAGGGTAACTTTTACTAAATGAATATTTACGGGTATTTAATGAATAGTATAAAATAAAATAACTATTACACTTTGTAAATACATGTGAGCTAAATAATTAATATATGTACGTAGTTAATGTATAGATTGTACAAGGTACCTCTATAGCAATATTTCCGACTAAAGAGTGCCATTGGTGTCTTGCACTTAAACAGATTTCATAATTCGACAGTGTCATGTCGAACTTTTGGACGGATTACCTTGAGGCGATCGTACATGCATATGTCAAAAGGCAAAATTTTTCGTCGAAAAATCCAACAACTCAGAAATATCACGTAATAACTTTCTTGCGAAGGAGATTGTACGTGATAACGAGACAGTCGGTAGTGTTTGTGAATCGTTGAATCAGCATTATGCCCCCCACGGGCGTATTTATCTAATATTTATTTTACCATTTGTCATCGCAGTCACGCTTTCAGGAACTAACGTGACCTCTAAGCGTCAAGCGTTGAGCGAGTTTGACAGTCGATTGACATTTATGTGTTTATTATTACCATTACCCGTTATGTGTTTACTACAAAGCATAAACGATTGTTTTTGTTTACTGTAGATTAAAAGAGAGATACATATTTTAACATAATTTTAAAAGGACAACTGTCCTCAACAAGACAGCATTTAGAGCCGTTTGTATCTTCTTCACGGACTGTTAACATTGACTTATGAAATGTTAAAAAAACATTCAAAAGTGTTTATGTAAACAAATATGTTTTTAAATATTTTTTTATGAATTAGGCCGACAAATGAGCAAGTGGCTCACCTGATGATAAGTGATCACCGCCGCCCATGGACATTTGTAGGATTACAAAACTCGCAAATGCGTTGCCAGCCATTAAAGGAGGGGAGGGGGGATTTATTAGATAGGGAGGAAAAAGAAGTGGGAAGGAGGGGAGGCAGTGGGCCACTGGCCACTTCACTCACCGGACGAAACGTGGAAGTAAAAACACTTCCATTTTACGCAGATTTATTTATCCGGTTCGAGCCGGCCCATTCAGTAGCGGGAGCAGCTGCATAGCTCCACCACCGTTAAATATAACAGAATATTGAAAATTTATTCTGAATAAGACCTAAACAATGTGTAGTTGCGTCGTTGTATAATCATTTACAATTTGCGTAAACTCTGCCACGGTTATTGGGTCTACAACAGTTGCTTTATTCGTTAGGTTAAAAATGTATAAATAATAAGTTATTTTATTGAATGAAACTACTCCAATGCTTGCGCTACTTCATCTTTGATTTTGTATCGTAAAGTGTAACACTACGAAGTTTTCGAATCAACGTCAGTTAAAGGAATTAAAAAAAAATGAAATAGATATATGATAGGAGAGATAGGAATGAATTTAAAAGTAGGTCTATTTAACAAATTATATTAAGCAGAATGTTGATTTTGACCTTAACAGCATCTGTAATAGCTAAATTTACGTTATATTTCTTGTCGATATTTCACATTATATGCAGTCCTGCAATTCGAATTAGTCTCGAGATTCACATTATTTATGCGCGAGCCTGTACCGTAACCCTATTCCTTACGCCGCATGACCGATGTTATCGCGTTCGTTTAATGCACTTTTTTCGCAGTGCGTTTGAATGGACAGGTCTCGTTCATTGAACCTACCTTTGCATTCGTAAGACAAGTGGTGGTAGGGAAATATAATACGCACTGCGTTGGAATAATAAAGGGTAAAAAGAAAGACTGTGATGTAAAGGAAAGTAATTCCGGATATGTTTCTTTTGGAAAAAAAGTTTTGATGTGAATATAGTCGTTGAAAGAGTGCATATGTCCGTCTCTGTCAATGAGACGATCTCAAATATCGTGTTTGAATGACTGTTTGAAAAGAATACCGGCTTGGGATAACAGGTAACAAGGTAGAGCAGGTGTCCCGCCATCTTTTATTCGGTCGTTTTGTAGTTTCGATCTCAAGAAGAGACAAAAAATTTCATATTTTTTTTTTATTGCGTTAGTTTATAATGATCTTAACTCGTGATAGCGTTGGTATAAACTTACCTGGTTATATATGCTAATGGATTTGTATAATGTTTTTTCTCTGTTTCTCGTATTGATTGTTTAAATAATAAAGAGAAAAAAATTGTCTGACCTGCAAATGTTGCTCCGAGTCGCTGTCTACTTTGTGTCCGTGATTGTATATTTATTATGTTCCTACTACTTACCTAGTCGAGGGGGCATTCTTTAAATTCGAAATATACATTTTATTACATTAAATATTTAATGGTAATATTATAAATAAAACAATTATAAGCTAAGTTGAAGTACAAAACAGTGCAATAGATACGTCGTGCATGTTTTGAACTCATAACGAAAGTTATCGATCAATAAACTTCGTTTGACGTTTAACACGCTGTCTTGTATAACTGCCTCCGTGGCCTAGTGGTATAGGCCCGCGCTTTACATAACGGAGGTCGTGGGTTCGAATCCCGCGGAGGGAAACGACTTTGTGTTGTTGTTTCTCAGTTGGATTAAGGCATTACGGGCTGATCACCCGATTGCCTGAAAAGTAAGATGATCCATGCGTCGGATGGGCATGTA
>DWHO01001118.1:0-16519 GCA_018247575.1 Eurytides lysithous rurik
AGTTTGTTCTCTCGATTTCTTTTAGTTTGATATTTATTTTTTAAGAGTATTTTGTAATCTTCACTGTAATAGTATTCTGAACAGGTAATAGAATCTTTCGACGTCAAAAAGTGATTGTAAACCAATCCAATTTTGAATGAAGAATTTTTGACTTTGACTTTGAATGAAATTAGTATAGTCAATTGAAGTCAACCCAATGTTTTGAATTTTATTGACATTCGTTTAGCCGTTCACAAGATTTTTAGTAGCAAACGTAAGCACAATTTCTACCCTCTAGAACTTTAATATAAATTAAAAACCTTGATTAATTTATTCTGCAGTGTCGTTTGCACTTCATAAGATTCGAAATCTAGAATTCTTTACCGGGATTTTTCAACCTTTTCCAACGATTTTGATGGAAGCTTTCCTCCATTAGCGCACTAAATCCGAGCCCGGATACGGCCTCTTTAATTAGAATTCCAGAACACTCTGAAAAGTTCAACCACACCAGCTCTGCTATATCGAACTCCAATCGACGTTTCGTCTTTGGCAAACTAAAGAAGTCTGGTTTATATCAGAGGGTGTTTGTTAAATTAATGGTGCAATGTTGAAGAGTTTTATGTAGTCACTAAATACGCATTAAATTTCACTGAAAGCAAAAACTTGAAACTAATAAATAGTACAGACCAGGCTTGGGTATTGGGGTAGCTTATAATGAAACTAGGTATGCTTTACGTAAATGAATTTTTCATTCATGTTGAGCATGCTATATTCGTAAGCATTCATGAAAATACGAAGTGTGTATAATAGGTGCAAAAAACAATCAACTGAACTTTTAATAAAACAGGGTAAATGAGTATTAATACCTATTAGCTAACTTATCTCAGAATCTTTAATTCTGTATGTTCCTAATAATGCTTTATAATACTAACATACTTTTTGGTATTCGAACCATTTATTATCTTCAAGACAACAATTATTAACTTGCTCAAAAATGAATATGGTTTATCTGATTCAAATAAAAGTTATAAAAAATATATACGATCTCAAGTTCAATGTCTCCTTCGGACATTCATATTTAGTACATAAATAAAAAATAAATTAAATGAGAAATTAAATTCAAAAGTCAAAAATAACAAAACCACATACACAATTCTATAACGTTATGAAGCTATTATTATGTCGGTATTTTTAATGGTGTTTCAGAGGAACCGTTTAGCTTCGAATAAAAACAATACATATACAACGGCATATGCTCCAAGGAAGACTAATAAGAAATTTCTCGCAACAATTTGCTGGGAGCAGAACGGAGGCTTTATTTTTCTCTCTGAGTGAGTACGGAATTTATGAGCGACCCCAAAGCAATAAAATACCTAGCGAGAAAATGAAGGAGCAAATCGCAATATATTTGTACCTCCGTGGGCTAGAAGAATCCCATTTTAGCCATTTGCGCGTGTAGATACTAATATCGCACAATGATATATGTATATGAATACAAGCAGGTGGGAGAGTATCATTTTATATGAAGCGGGCAACACGTGCTCGTTAAATTATCTGTTATAATTTGTTTTATCTGTGGTATTTCGTTGAGGATGTAATAATTCAATCTCTTCTTATGTATCCGGATGTCTTTTTTATGTGTACCGGTTTAAATATTAGAAACATTTTTTTATATATTACTTTCATTGATATCTTTAACAAACGTTATTTAAACATTTTAAGTTATTATATTTCAGTTCACAGTTTTTTTAAACATACATAATAATTTAGAATGATTTTCAATTTCAAGTACGAATTGTGTTATTTATCAATACAATTACATAATGCGCTTTTCTGCATTGATCGGCATAGAAAACAAACTATCTATGAAATACGATCGAAGAAAAAAATTTTTAATAAAATAATTATTATATTAAGAACTACAAAAAATAAAACACAAAAATGGGACGTAGCTTTAATAAAAGCAAACAATATGATTTCCGTTTCAATCTAACATAACATAGTTATATTATAATAAAACTTGGGTTAAACTGTTGTGTTCATTTGACTTTCTCGCGTAAACTGTTTTAACGTTAACAATTTTCTACAGAATGTTCGCGACTTTTAAGTTAAAAATGAGAATAGGGTAAAAAATAGACCTTGTTTTTCTACTATTTGCGCCTCGCATTAGTTTTCTACTTTCATTGGGGAACATTTTGAAAGGAGTTTATTCAATGCTTTGTTTCGTTGCTATTTGGTTAGAAAACAATACACCCGTTTACACATGATAAGTATTTAAATTAAATAAAGTATTCAAATAACCGATTACAAATAAATCTGACAATGCACTACGACATACATTTCCTACTCGATTATAGCGAGCCCCTGGTGTATTTTATAATTCAAAGTTAAATACCAATAAAATTTACACAAAACCAAAAGAAGAATAATCAAAATCTATTGACAATTGTCGGAGATATTGCATAATTAATATGTTTAATTAATTATTCATATACAATATACCAATTTTCTCTAGCAACCTCTATCATTGTTCATGATTCTAAGCGAGAAGTAACTATACATTGTGAACACGCGTTAATGCATAACGATAAGGTGCCACGCAGTATTTGCAACAGTTCAATTTATTCTTTTTTATAGAAAAAAAAAAACGCTATCACTATTGTAAGTTCTGTATTGTCTTGTGTTATATGGACATTTTACATACATGAATTACACGGATTAGCACCCAGATCCGGATCAATCACCTGTAGTTCGTACAAATATTTGTCCCGAGTAGGAATCGGGAATCTAAGACCTGCCACGCCGAGGTCAAAATCTTACCAACTGCGAAAAACGGGTCATCTTCGCTAAGATCGTCGCCTAGAAATATATCTCTATTACTAGTAATTGGTTATACAGATATAATTTGTACGGTGTTCGTCACCCAGTAATATAAGACAGTGTGTATCTATATCTAGCAATTGGGTGAGGGGCATAGATCAGGGCCAAGTAAGCTCTAGGGCCTGTTACGCTGTATTATTAGGGGCAGGCGTGACCCTAACAATCGGACGAAAGACTTCATGTTTCGTCGTTTTATCCTCGAGTAAAAAAAATAACCTTTCAGGTTATTTTTTTTAATAAACCGTATATAACCGGCACATAGTAATGCTAGCACGATACTGCTTGGTGATAACTGATCGGTTGTTGGTATGATGGTACTTCCATAGAAAAAAAAATCTTTGTGAATATCGAACAAATAAAATAATGGTTAATAAAAAAGAGAAGTCTAAAGCTAAGTGGGTCCATTTGAGATGAGAATTAGAGGGTATCTCTTTGTGTGCTGAAAATATGACGATTGTTAATTGAAGTCATTACTAATCCTACTGCTTTCCACTTACTCATTTTGTTTCACGGCTTGGTATTAAACAACATAATTGGAAGCTGCTACGATAATTATTACTACTTTTACGCTCTACAAATCTAGGGCGAACGTAGACGTTGTAATTATCGTTTTTGATAATCTACGTAGGCATTACATAGATTGTCATTATATGCAGACTGCGGTTAATTTGCAAGAAAGCTACGCGGGCAGTAAGAGAGCTAAACAGTCAGTAAATAATAAACGCAATTTGCGACCTTAAGGAAACTTAGTGCTCACTGCTTTTAGCAGCTTTCCTCGTTCCGTAGAACCAAGCTTTATATTTATTACACGACCCGTTATGAACCTCAGGTTATTTTTTAGACTGCGGACTTGCGCTGCTTTTATAGTTTTTAGCGTCTGATATTTTTACTGCTTTCACGCGAACGTTGTTTAATGCGATGTTTACACGAAGAAGTGCCCTTTTTGCCGACTTAATTAAAGTTTGTAATAATATTTCCAACTGCCCCGCTCCTTCTCGTGATTATCTTTATTGTCATTGCGCTTTCCTTGAAGGCATTGTGATAAAATTTGTATAGTGAAAATTAATTATATCGATATATTTTATATATTAATTTAATGGTAACAAAAAATAAACTTTTATTATTTGTTTTAGTTTTTCTTAGTCATTTATGAAACCAAACCACGCAGGACATGTTGAGGTTTATTTATTTTTTTGTTGTTGTATATTAATAAAAAATAAGCAACAACAAAAGTTCGTCGTGTTTTTGATTCAATCTTTACGAACTGCCATTAAATATTTTATCTCTATTCCTCCTTCGTCGCAATATTACACGTCTCCACATATATTTAAAATATTAATAGAAACTTAATTTTTGTAAAAAAAAAAAATACAAACTATAGAGACTTTATACATATGCACATAGCTTTAAAACTAAAACACCCAAAGGTCGAAAGATTCAAATAAAATATACATAAATAAAAATATAAGAAATACGTATATAAATTGTTAATTGAAATGAATTTTTACACTGTAAACGAATTCCTAGATTACAAGTAATTTAAAACGACTTGTTAGTGGTTTAGTTCACATTATGACATATAACAGAATCAATTGTAATGTAATAATCAATGTATCAGTTATCATTCATTTTATTTTATTTGCTTAGTGACATTTAAATTGTTTTGTTGTGTATAGTTTATAGTCATTGTTTTTTTTTTCTCATTTTTGTTATTGTTATTAACGTTAATTTAAATATAGGATTTAATAATACACATTATTTGCATGCTATTTAAAAATGGCCATACAAGTGGAATTATGGACAGTTGTTAATCTAACATAAATGTACCTTAATAATGGCAAATAAATAAATACGTACCTTTGTTAACGTGAGCAGAGCAGCTTGAGGAATTAGCGCGGAACAGAAAACATCCGTGCGACCTGTCAAAGAGAATTACGCTTTATTCGATGCGGCAATAACGACATCGGCTCGCTCGGGTACGGCGTGGCGAATTGTGCTTCATTTAAAAATAAACCGTGCTAATTTGGCGAGTCTGTTTTGATCTACGGCGACGCTAACCACCGCTGCCGGGGGATGCGGCCCTGCCAATTACTCCCCCGGCGAGTTGGGATAACAACGTTAAATTGTTTTGCTCCAACGCACCTATAATCATACCTCTACTTATTGACACCTCTACTTATTATGTTCATGAATCGATGCTACAGTCATAATATATTAAAGTGGTATAAAATATTGTCCTTGTATCAAAATAATTTGTTAGACTTTATGAAGAAAATCTCATTTTAAACTATCAAAATATATAATTAGTATGTTTATTTAGATCTTTACATTAAAATTTTCATCGTCGTCAATGTTTGTAATCTCTTGGTTTTCTTTTTGATTGTCTTAGGTAATAAAGAAAACAGTTAACAAAGTAAAAAAGGTTTTCGTTTGTGACTATTTAAATGATTAATAAACCTTAATGTATGCCTTAGACAAGTGTAGCGACTCAGTTGAACTTGCCAGTGTGAATTTCTTAAAACTCCTTTTTTGTTAGTGGTCGAAATCTTTTGCAGAGTACGCCCGAGTGATACCACCTCATTGCCATTTATTCTACTGTCACGTCCTAATGTTACGCAATACTGTACTTCAGTTTGAAGGTTAGTGCTGCCAGCGTAATTAACAGGCAAGAATATAGACCATTTTCTAAGTGACAAGCAATTTGAACTGGCCTAGTTCTGTGGCGTGTTGTGTGTTGTTATTGGTCAATATATTAACTTTATACAACTGTTTACATGTCAGTATGTATCTTGATTTCAATTAAAAACCTGATACTATTACTACAGACGAGGAAAAATTTGTTCTTTTATAACAAGGGAATGTATATGCAATGTCATTGTAGGGTTATGATTAATAAATATCCCTAACATTTCTAAAGTCAATTTTTTCATTATAAATTAGATTGGTTTATAATAACTTTTCGACGTCTTGCGATGCTACTACCTGTTCGGAAAAAAAATGCTTCAGTCCTGAGAAGAACAGGCGAAAGAACGCAGCGGGAATTTACCTCACTATTTGAAAAAAAAAATTAAGTTGACAATTTATAAAATTCGAATCTTAAAATAACCTAAAGTCATTGAACAAAATATTGAATCTCCGTTTCGAAGTGGTAAGTTTTTTACTGTACTAACAAATTCTTACAATCATATTAAATGAAAGAATACTACTTAGAAACTCTTTGTAATGATATTATATTTACGTCGACAATACAATATATTTTCATAATTCCAGTCTTAAAAAGATTTTTATATTATCTGGTGATGTGCTTAACTTATTACAACTGTTGAAGTAAAGTACCTTAGCTAAAGAGCAAATATGAGGCCATATGTTTCCGCGCACCTTAAGATCGATAAAGCTCTTCAAAGAGCCGACGACTAAAAGGATAAAGATTATAGGATACAAATAAAAGGTTTCGGAGTATATAAAGGGATTTGAGTTGGTTCTTCTTACGTTCGTTCTAAATCAATTCTTAAAAGCGGATTACCATGTTCGTTTTTACTGATTAGCTGACCTAGCGACCATTCACTTGCCATTTGATTCTATGTACGTATGTACTACATGTGCTAAAATCTCTGTAACAAAATCTTAGAGCGACTTACAAAACGAAAGAGACATTACACCATATAAATAGTATACTAAAAACTTTAATTGAGGTGAAACATACTTTAGTTTTTAAGTTAATGAAACGTTAAAAATAGCAAATATATAAACAATATATTGTTAATTTCATTATAGTGTTAATAGCGGATTAAATTATATATATCTCACATAGAGCTTAATAAAAATACAATTTTATGTCAGCAATACACACTATATGTTTTGAAAACTTTTAAAGCTTCATGAATCATATTTCAGCAGTCCAATTTTCTGTTTACCTCGATCCATAGCTTGGTGCATAATTTCAAGCTTTCTGCTCCTTTCCTATTAGCGTTCCACAACATCTAACCGACTTAATAGAATGTGCTATTGTGAAAACTGAACGCTCCCTCCTTTAAGAGGAAACAGAATATTGAACATTGCGAAACTATATGAAATTTTCACGAAACTTTTAAAGCCCCGGCGTAAAGGCTGAACTTTTAATAAGTCAAGCAACGTTATTGCAAACGCTACGCCGAGATACTTCGGAAAGTATGCTGCAACCGACTCTGTGGCAGAAATGCACGAAGTTAACTGGACTTTACGAAGAGAGTTGTTTGTTTCGTCAGTTAGTATGAAACAAAATCACGTTATAATTGGCATGTAGCCGCTGTGCTTGGTTATGAAGAAAAAAATAACTACGATTTGTTTTGCATTAACATCTTACAACCGATATAGTACACAAATAGTATTCACTTTATTGTACAGGGTACAAAAATCAGTAAGAACTATTTATTCTACAATAGTCTTGTTTAGTTTTTAAGCATTATTTTACGCACATAAACTTCTTCGCTTTGTAAAACACTTGACGTGTTACATTAATGAGCAAAAGGTAATAAATAAATCTCCTTCGTTACAATTTTGTGATGTCGGTAATTAATTATTACTTCCATAAATCCAGTGACAAGATTTACTCGTATGAGAGTAGACTTCTTAATACTTTTCTTATTACTAGAATATATTCCATTGATAAAGTGAATGTAACAAAAACAGTTTCATTTAAATTCAGGCCATTTCCTACAAAAAAAATAATCATGAAAGGGCTTGAATAAAGCCAAATATAAAAAAAGGTTGTGAGATTAAGACGCAGGTAATTTATAGTTGTGCTGTGTGGAAATAATCAAATAGGAATATCTTCACCGCCGCAAGAATTTTAGGGCACGCAATGATAATGACACAACAATTGTCCCTTGTGGGAATTTGTTAAATGAGCAGCAACTTCTTGTAAATAAAACAAAGTTCCAGCTTAAGTGAAATTAGCGAAGTAAGCTGATTGTTAATGCGAAAAGTTGTCGGCTCGAACGCTTAAACGTGACAAAGTTCGTGCTGATACCGGTGGCAGCAATGAGCTGCGTGAAAACTTTTGTCGACTATATAAACGCAAGGTAGTATGTGAATAATGATGTCCATTTAAATAAATTTAAACGATTTTTTTATTCTATAAAAAGACGCTGTCCGCAGAAATGTCTTGTGTTAAAGTGGCGTTTCATATATAAATTTCACATGGACAAGCGCCTATAACCTACCAATTGTCTGTAGTTCATACAAGTAGTTATATCATACAACTGGAACTTAAACCGAACAAAGATCCAACAAGAGTAAACTCAGCCCAACACCAGTCGCAGCCGAAACCGGAGGAATCCTCCGTCGGTTGGTTTTTCCCTCTGAGTGTCCAATGGCGGAGTGGACTCTAAAGGCACCGACTGTGAGGCGGTGCTATCTAGGAAGTTCTGCAAAGTCCATCACCTAGAGCGCATCGGAGCTTTTCTTCGGATGTGCTTCCAGGTCTAACACCATTGTGGACCAGCGGGGGATGGGTCTCCGCCTACACCCAAACCGAGGCGCACGAGGCTGCAGGACCGGTCCCTGGTTGCTCGAGATATTTTTCTCAGAACAGGTGACACCAGTCCAGCCCTCACGCAGCCAGATTCCGCGGCCCAGAAGCGGCCAAGCGCCAAGGAGAGCTGAGGAAAGCCGAGGAGCACCGAGGAGTACCAATGAGCGCGGAGGAGCGACGAATTAACTGATGCCGCGCCTGAGCGCGTAACATCTAGGGAATCACAGCGCATCACGGTGCGAATTAAGACCCCGCAGCCGCACTCCTCCCCGGAATTTGTCCACGACGATAAGCGCTCCCGGTTGGTCAACCCTCTCGAGTATGAAGAGAAAAAGGAGCAAGAGTATATCGAAATCCTGGCGGACCTGCCAGTCAGGGGACGAACACATCCCGGGGCCGTCAGCTGTCCGACAGGTGGAGGAGGAGTAAGCATGCAGTGAGGCCGGTATGAACTCGACTTCGTACGTGATGTTGGCATTCGTGCAGGAGGATGGGCCCATTCTCGATCCCTCGACAGCGACCCCACCACCCCCACCACCTGCACTCTTCTCCTACGAAGGCGCCGCACACCGCCCCAGTCAGAATCCTCGGGGAGTGACGCGCGCCACCTCCTCAGGACGGGCGTAAATACCCAGGGCGTTTGACTCATTGTGGTCGAGAAAGAGCAACAACTGGGACACCTTCCCAATGCATAGCCGCTCGGGCGAGGAGTGCGATTTCGCCCGGAATCTGCTTCAGAGTGCCATGTGATACAGCGCTGCCTCATAGTGAAGTGCAGCTGCGCCAACCCCTGGATTTGTTATGCCCCACCTGAGGAGTTCCTCACTAAAAATGGGTGTAAAAGGGCTATCGCGCGACACTCGTACCGACAACATCGAGGAGAACTTCAGGCGGATTGGGTTCCCGGCGATCTACGTGAAGGTGATTCCGCCGCGTGGTTTTTGTTTATGGAGTAAACTGACATACAAGCCAACGGCTCACCTAATGTAAAGCGATCACTGCCGCCCATGGACATTTACAACATTACAGAACCCGCAAATGCGTTGTCAGCCTTTAAGAGGGGGATTTTTGAAAGAGGATGGGAGGGTAAAGGAAGAAAGGGAGGGAGCGAGCAAGGTGGAGAAGTAAGAGAACTAGAGGGGTAAGGAGGTAGCGAGGGTGAAGTCAGAGGTACGGAGACAAGAAGGGGCGGGAGGGGAATGGGCTACCGGCCTCATCACTCACCAGACGAAACGCGGGAACAAAAACACCTCCACTTTACGCCGATTTGCTGTGAGGTCGTGGTACTTATCCGGTTCGAGCTGGCCTATTAAGCAGTGGGTGATTTCTACTACCGTAATTTTTAGATTTAGACCAGGGACCCTATTCTACCTGAAGCTCGACCATCTAGAGCGAGACAAGTTACGTCGCCTCTATGATACTACCGAGGTCCTGAACATGCCAGGCATAGTCACCGAAGCCTGGCATGGAAAAGGCAGGCCTGCACAGTGCCATTGCTGCCAGGGCTTCGGTTACTCCTCTTACAACTGCCAGCGACCCTTGCGTTGCGTGTTCTGTGGGGGTGAGCACCTTGTGGCTGAACTAGACCGCAGCCCCATTGTGAGACGATGCCACCCTCTACTACACTTTTCGGTGTGTAAGAGCCACCGCACACCCCCTGTCTATCCGCTACCACAATTTGGGATGCATTGTCGTAAACGCCAATCCCGCGTACACCAACCAGTCCTTAAAACAGTCGAGTCTTCACATGAGTAATGGGGACGACCCCGAGGCTCAAATCAGCCGGCCGAGTGTCAACTGCAAGTATGTACATCGCAATGCAAACTCTAGTAATTTCAAATAATGACGTTTCCGTTTACGTACTTCGAATTTAAATAAATTTGAGACAGTCATTCGTTGTTAGTTTAAATTGTTTGTTTATTTTAAAAACGTATGGATTCATAAACCGTTAAAATGTGTTATTAATTTTGCATCTGTCCCACCTATTCCCTCCATTATATGAAATAGAATATAACACATGTGACAATATATATGACATATGACTTCATATAACCGAAAGCTTAATGTAAACGGAAAGAAAAATATATTATACAAATAGACCGTTATGAAAATATTGCCTTTTCCCTTTGCTCGTTTAATGTTATTTCACCCAACCCTTTGCGAACGTTTCAAATCATAGGTAATGGAAGGAAAACAGCACAACGTGAACCAACTTCCAGCGGTGTTAAAGTTGGTAAAATATAACGCCCAAATAGATATGTTTACGTGAAATTTTAACCGTAACACCTTTTGCTCGTGAAACGCTTTTAACACATTTCCAAAAAATTACCTCGAGATTACGTAGCGAAGTTTCTAAAGTTTCTTCTTAAATAAAAAAAAAACTGATAAGGATGTTTAACTTTTATATTTCGCTCGTTGGTTTTTGTCGTACTTTTAGTTTTATATTTATTTTCTATTACAAGACATAGGCTCGACGGTATATTTATATTTATATATTGCTTAGTGAAGTTATCCTTTCAAAATTGGCGTTCGATGGTATCTTTTTTCGAATTGAACGAGATAATACGTAAAGCGACATTTAATATCAGTGAGGCATCTATTATATTTGATGCTCTTCGGATCCAGTATAACAATGCCTTCAGGGTAGGGGCTGCCGCGGTTTTCTAGTGCGTCGGGAATGTTTACGGAAAATCGCACGAATGGCTAACAAGCTTTTATACATAAAAAAGTAAGGTAAAAGCACCTATTACAGTGGTATGCAAAATTGGCATCTATTACGGATGTATTTGAAATTTTCGCATTTCAAAACAATAAATAGAAGTTTAATGCAATAATATTTTGGATAAGTTCTGTCTTGTATTGTTTTAGATCGAACTAAGGGGCGCTAGAGCGTTTACCACAGGGCGAATGCACTAAAATCAATCAATTTATGCAACGGTAGTACAGTAGGCGTCTGTGTCAATAGACCAACCAAACAGACCAAACAGAGACCAACTCATGTAAATGCACTCTTACTTTTGATTTCTAAAGCAAACTCCTTCTTAGCTGAGTGGGCTTATTGTTAACGTATTTTAGTGCTCTTCTAGTATTATTTTCTCACTCTCTTCGTGTAAAAATATTACAAAGACACACATTAATATCAAAAAATTAAATTCGCGGTGATAGGTACTTAATATTGGCACTAGCTTTTAATACCGAGGTACCCTCGGCAATGGATAAAATGGAAGGTTTGATATTTTGTCTATTATATTCAAACTGACTGTTTTATAAGTGAATGATGAATTATCTTTTAGTCCTCGTTTATTCCAAAAAAACTAAAAATCTATTTCCGTCGTTTGTGAAATCCAGTAAAACCTCTAAATTCTTACAAAAATTTTAGTACTCGACATTTAGTTTTTGTACGAGATGTCAAAAACTATAAAAAATATTAGTAATATAAGATTTACAATAACGCAATAAGGAGACATCAGACAACTTGAATGTTGTATAGCTGAACTAACAGCCTCAGCTAGCGGTAGCCACTGCATGATGCCTGCGGGGATCATATATGATACTCATTTGAGGCACGATTATATACCACGGTCAGTGATTTTATGGCACTTACCAGCGCTGCTAATTTGTCTTTACCCGAGGCAATAGAAACCTGCACATTTCCTAGAATGCCCGTCAACAGCCTAATGATTTTGTTGATCCCCTGTGTGTGATGTGTTTCTGATGCAATAGGAAGGCGTTATTATATATAGGAGGCTCGTGTAATTTAATTTTAAATTTGTTATTTTATTTCTTGCTTAAGTTTTTTGTCTATTACATACTAACATAGCTCTTAAGTTCCTGTTTACTATTATTATTATTATATTATATAATATATATTTTTGTAATTAATAATTTTCGTGTATCATTAGTTATTAGCAAGAAGTAATTTAGTACTTCGGAGAAAAATTGCTCACTGAATTGTGTTATCCGAATATAATGGTATTTTGTTTTATTTGACTATAATTTTGAGTAACTGCATTCGAAGGACCCTTCTAGAATTTGTCGTTACTATTACTATTAGGAGCACTACAATGATGACCACCAGGGTGTAGTCCAGCTTCACTGGTCTATAATAATGTTAAGTAAGAAACAATGTGTTAATTCATGCTTTTAGCAGCATTCGAGTTCGCAAACAGTCCAATTGCAAAGTTGATTGATTTTGTATAATGGGGTATTGGTTTCAACGAGATCACACAATCGTGCCTCTAATTATTTGTTATTTTACCACATTTGCTTAAAACATTTTTACGTACCCTGTAAAACTTTAATATTCAGGGATAAAGGCGAACAGATATTTCCATCGCAGATTGGGGAAATAATTCCCCGTTGGTATGAAATTGAATCCTATTCACCTCTACTAAAAATATAACAGAGTACAGAAATACCGATGTAAAGGGTCTATAAGAATTCTAACTCAAACTAGAAGTCTTATGTTAATAAATATTAGAAACTTTTTGTTTTTATTTCAAATATATGTCATATGGGTATGTTTTTATTTCAAATAATGTCCTCCCGACTAACTCCGGCCATGGCGGCCGATCTACAAGAGATCAGCGTGTGCAGGATATTCTTTTAACGGTGGTAGAGCCACGCAGCTATTCCCTGTGCGGAAAGAGCCGGCTCGAACTGGATTAGTACCACGGCCTCACAAAAAATTGGCGCAAAATGGAAATTTTTGCTTCCGCGTTTCGTCCGGCAGTGAGGCGGCCGGTAGACCATCCCCCTCCCTGCCCTTCCTCCCTTCCTCACTATCCTTCCTCCCTCGTCCTCCATACCCTTTCCCCTTCCGCTCCCTCTCCCCTCCTCCCTCCCTCTCACTTCCTTCCTCTTCCAAAAATCCCCCCCTTAAAGGCTGGCAACGCATTTGTAATTTCTATAATGCTGCAAATGTCCATGGGCGGCGGTGATTACTTATCATCAGGTGAGCCGCTTGCTTGTTTGTCAGCTTTATAAATAAAAAAGGCACTGTCAAAATTTATAAATAAAAACTATTTATCGTAAGAAAATAACACAACTTTAGGGGGCCCATAAAGGCGAGGGTAGAACCGTAGCCCGACGGTAGGCATGCCATGCCTACATGACATCTTCAAAGCTAGACGTCGAATACATTGCAGTTTTTATATTTTGCCCAGTGTGTTTATACTAATTTATACATAGTTGACGCTTGACGAACTGTTTAAGTATTTTTCTGTATTTCACTTTATCACACAAGTTTCTATTGAATACAAAAAACCAAACTGATTGATACTCTATTGATTTTAAATTTTATTTGAGCTATGTATTCTCCATGACCGTGTGTATTATTCTTAGAAGAGGGTCGCAAGTCCTTCAAGAGAGGGCTTTTAGATACGTTTGGGGAGTTTGGGAATTCCAGGAATGCCGTAGGTGGGCTAATTTATCGAAGAAGTATGTGGTATTGGCACGATGAACTTGATTTACTATAAAAGCTTAAAGCGCGTAAATTCTGTCGTTACAATATATTATAATTATTTTTTCATCGAAGATGTAACTATATCAGATCATAGACCGTCTTAAACTAAATTACGAGAAAGTTATCAATTGAGTAAATTAAACCAACATCCTTTCATCAACAGTATCCATGCTCAAGGGTACTAGTAAAATTAGCGATTGGACCTTCTTTAAGAATCGTCAGTCTTATTTTTAATTTTACCACCAAGCAGTGTATAATCTACAAGCATTACTGTATTCTGGCTTTAAGGGTTTCCAGCGCAATTAGTGGGCATAGTAATACATCTTATATCCATGGTTGAAGAACAAAGAGCAAATCTAAGTAGTTTTATGACTTTGTACATACAACTTGGCGCATTGTCAGTATGTTTTAATAAAAAATAGGCGATCGTATCAGAATAATTTAACCAGTAAAACAATCGATTTTCCATCTGTGTCATTTAAGCAGTACCAGGCAATCATAACAACGAAGCTTTGATATTGCATCGCGTTTAGCTGCAGCCGCGTATTTGCATGCAAACTCATATCCGGTCTCGAACGCAGCTTCCGTAAATTGTGCTTTGCTAATTCCTAAATCGTGTAAAGACGAAGTTTCGAACCTCGCATTGTTGTGATGATTAAGACATCCGAACTGAACGTTATACTCAGTAGAAGATTTGCAAACTTACATAACAATCAGAAATGTAATCGTTTGTTAACTTCCTTTTCAAATTACACGTTGTTAGATTGAGGAATAAAGCATTAGTTTTTAAGTTAATCAATTATATTAATTCCGAATCCGAATTCTGTGTAATAAGAACGCCCACCCCTCCCTCCCACAACCTAAAATTTCCTACCTTAAAGGCCTGCAATGCATTTGGAAATGCTATGAATGTCTATGAACAACGATTCATCACCACTTGTTCGTAAAAACATAAAATAACAGGGTATCATTGACGGTAATAAATTTAAAAGCAAGATATCGCTACAAAAATTCTGCTGTTTCAAACTCGCGTCGGATATGTCGAGTTGGTGCTCAAAGATAAACACAACCCAAACATAAATTTACGAACGCTAAATTACTTAATATTACTTATTTATTTGAATATAAGTTAAAATAGTCAAAATCACGTAATTTAAATATAGGTCACGTTAAGTTGTTGTAAGATAGAAATATCTCGTATTATAAGAGCGTTATACATACTACATAAATTTCACACGGATAAACGCCTAATCTTGAACGATTATTTGTAGTTCAAACAAATATTTGTCCCGGGTGGAAATCGAACCTATGACCTGCGACGCCAAAGCCAATGCTTAGCAAACGTGCCAACGTTGTGTTGTTATAAGCAAACGTGTTGCTTACCCTCTGTTTTATCACTTTATTTCCTAGAAAAATAAACAATCTTCGACTAAGTACGTCTTATACTTGAAATTAGAAATTATAAACAGAATTGAAGATAAGTTGCTACAGTAATCAACAATTTCGAGAAATACTCGAATTTACAAACAGAATTAAAGTTAAGTTGTTCCAATAATAGTGTCTCTAAGACCCTGAATGAACCTTAGTAGGTTTATTGTCTGAGTCGAGAAACATCATATTATGAATGATGATAACAAGTTGTCATTTGTTAAAATCCCAATTTCCCACCATTACATTTGAAATCCGACGTTATCCGAACGCGAAAGTCGAAAAGCAATCCAACGGATTACTCCATTACTTAATTAAAAATACTCGAAGCGTTTTCATTGAGCGGACGCTGGCACCCCTTTAGGAGGTCAAGCGACCTCCCTGCGGCCCCACATTCTTTATTAGGCGGCTACCGACCCCCCGTGATAAACAACTCTTTGGCGCGACCCCCCGTAATTGGCCGAATATTGCGAGATCGGGGAATTTTTCGAACGAAACCAATAATACTGACTTCGCTGCATACGTCGATGGTTTTGGGTGAACGAGATGAATTATGGGACAATTCCTCTTTTCACTAATTTGTATATTATAATGAACTTGTAGAGAAAGAAATGTCGTCTATATGTTTGTTACTTAAAACCTTTAGAACGGCTAAAGACATGTCAACAAAGCAAATTGAAATATATTTATAAATAAATAGACATTTACGTGCATTTTTGAATCGTTACCTTTCTATCGATTTAGCAGTTCGCAAGGTGTTCACTGAAAACACAATGAAAATGTCTAGTAGCTAGCAAGCTGCTAAAGCTTTTTATAAATAAAATCCTCAGTTCAATCATAAAGTCCTCAGGTCTATGGTATATTCACAAAATTACGTTTATTTTTGTACTTTTCTAATTTATTGGTCTTGTTAGCCATTATAAAATACCTTAGTGGTAATCTTTTAAATATTAATAAAGTTTATTTTGCTAAATTTGCCTGTAAAAGTGCTTTATTAGCATTATTATGGCATTCCGGTTTAAAAGCCAATATTTCTACAGAAATTACTGAGGACGGATAAATATGATAAAAATGACGGAATGACGACCGTAGCACAGCTAAGCTCAGTTATGAACTGTTTAGTTCATTGGGAGCACTAGAAGCTACTGATCTGCTATGGGCTGTCAATGTTTCGGACTTACGCGCTTTGAATAATATGTTATTAGCAGTGGCGGTACTACCATACAAGCCCAAAAGCCCGGCCTACCCTACTAAGG
>DWHO01001119.1:0-16515 GCA_018247575.1 Eurytides lysithous rurik
GAGCTGCGTGGTCAGGCGATTAAATATGACAACACCATCCGGTACCTTGGATGCCGGATAGACCGCTCGCTGCGAATTGTGCCAATGGCGGACCATTGTGTAGCAGACCATAAGCAGCAAAAAGTACGATGGTGAATCTTTATACCCGCGAATTTGTCCCGAAATATTGCTCTTTAAACCGTAACAGAGTAGTTATTACTCATTATACGCGTCTATAATCATAAACTATTTTGCAGCTGAATTTCCATCAGAGTACGATGAAGCATTAGATATTATTAAATCTGTTAGTTAAATCTGATAGTTCGAAATCAGCCAATTAACCAGGGATTGATAGGTGAACAAAGTGTCCACGTGATTTTAAGGATTATAAAAATATATACAATATAAGAATTACTTCGTAGAAACTAAAAAAGTTCGATAGAAGTAACGAAAATAGAGAGTCGTATATTTCGTTATGTGTTATTTATGTAAAAAGTAATATAGTCGTCGCGTTTGTTATCCGTCTCTACACTTTATTTTCCGGTGGAGATTAATTAAGTAAGCGATTGGGACGTCCATTAACGTCAGTTTTATTACACACATATCATTCGAACAATTGTGTAAGAATAACACGGTAGCTTTTACACATAATGTTTGATATTTTTTATTGTAATAAGACGTCGAACAAGTAGGCGACGAAATTAATTATTTATATTAGACTTAATGACGTGCAAGTATGTGGGACGCTTAATGGTGAGTGGGGCGCCTGATGCTCATAATGTACCTTAACACCACTGAGTTCTTGGCTCGATATTGGCGACATTAAAAACTAAAAATCCGCCCCGACTTTGCACGGGTAGCATCATTTTTAATCATCATTAATTTTAAATTGCAAACCCCTACCTACATGATCTCTCTTTCTATTGGGAAAATCCACGTGAAAATCTAAATTGCCTAAACAAATACAAAGTCAGTGGGGCGGTAGACATTAATTTATAACATGTATTGATATTGATTAACATATGATAACTTAAAACAATGATAAAGGCGAGAGGAATAGAACGGGATTGTATTTTCTTTATGAATATAGTTATTTGTATCGTGATAATGTTTATCACTCACAAAATATAGTTTATTGATATGTTTATATAATTTACAAGGAGGCATTTAATGTTTGTCATTTTTCTAAGCATCGATACAATTAAGTTATCAATTTCACCAGTACCTTCCGCTACACGCACAGTACACTACCTTCATTTGAACAATAAAGACGTATTGAAATTGGGCAGTAAATACAGTTTACGTTCGATATATCTTGTATATGTTTCACTTAATATCTAATTTATTTATGTTATTATATAATTATAAAATTCATTTGAAAGTGTTGAAGTTGTAATTTGTACTCTTTACTTAGTTCGTTTGCCGAAACATGTAATTAAGACGGATCTAATTTTTGAATCTTTATTTAGAAGAGCTATCATGTTTGTTAGTTTTTCGTAACTAAGGTTTTGTAATTATAAATCAGAATGAGAAAGACAGAGTTGGTGACATAACGAATGCTCCGTGAACCTACAAAGAATTCCGTTGCCTATTTTACTAACGCGATAGTAAATCAATGAAAAATAATGTCCCGCTACAAATTTGTAAGGTGTCATCATAACGACGCCTTGAAACGCGGTCCAGCTAATTAATAGCAACATTCGACAATCATAAATGTCAGTTTTACATGTAGAATAACTCTTTTGGCGCCGTAAAACAAATTTAGGGCGAGCGAAGGGAAGCCCTCCTGTATCTGAAATCAACGGTGTTGATTTATTTTCTGTATGACATCTAGTAATTCGCGTCGGATAAGTCTAGTCTGTCGAGATGGAATTAATCAGTAGTAGTAGCAAGATTTGGTTGGCTAGATTTTTTGTCTCCGTTCTTAATTTAAAGGAATGAGTTATCTCAAGCATGAGTTCAGCCACTTTAAAGGCTTTATATAAGAAATTACATGCAGATGCTGCACTGAGGTTTCGTTTGTTGGAAGGATTTGATTTAAAGAAGATATTCGTTTTTTTTTCCAGACTGTGTGAGGGTTTCATCAAGACAAGTCTTGATTAAGAGTTCAGCTTATTCAACTTTTTTGTATAAAATCTAAAAATTTTATAACTAGCTATAAGCGGTGAAGCTGTTACTAAGTGATAGACAACATTGTTAGCTATTCTATGTGCATTCTACTCAGCCATACCAAGAAGTAATGTGTAAGGACTACCATTTTCTGGTTTGAAGTGCAATATTGTAATAGTTCGGCATCGACGTCTCTGTGTCAAAGTGACAAGCACAGCGCGGCATGAAATAGTTATTATTAGATTTCGTGTAATTTAAAATATTGTGTGGTACTGTGTTCTTATGGGCAAGTGTGTGTGTTACCATTAGGCGCACGACTTGTAATCTTAATAAAAAAATCTTATCTTAATAAAAAAAAAATCTGAACAATTTTATTGAAATTTGTTATTTTAATAAAATTGTTCAGATTACTTAAAAATGTTCAATTTCTAAGTTACCGCTTTAATGGTTAGTCAATCATTAAATTGTAACAAGTCCTTATTTCCTTATTTCAATACTAATTTAAACATTTTTATTACTTTGAATACTTAAACGCGAGGTGATATGATTTTTTTTAAATCTACTGGGTTAAGATCTAAGGGAAGTTATTCATTCATTGGTGTCTAAGAAAAAAAACTAACGTTTTTTCTTTCCTTTGGATAGATTTACGAGTCAGATAATTTAACCTCTCTAAATCTTTCGCCAAGAAAGAGATTCCTGCGTTTAAGATTAATTAGGCGGGCGATTTACGCTACCATTAATGTCAAGTTTACAAATTTACATTTTTTTTATTAATTATACCAAACGTTGAAATATAAAAATGTGTTAATTACTAAGAAGACCAGTGTATAGCCGTAGTTAAATTTTATTTCCGACTTCGTAGCTCGTTAGCATTTTATTAAAAGCAAGGAAAAGAGCTAAACGTCGTTGATAACTGTTGTTTAAAAAGAAATTGCGACTAAAGAGAATGTGCATATCTTACATCTGAATTCCATGTACTGTAAAGTATTAAATGGTAACACCGTTTATAAAAAAAATAATTGTTATTTAAAAGTGGGGTAAAAATACTATTGTGTGGGTTACAGTCTCGATTTTCAGTGGATACTGACACCAACATATCAAACAGATTGCTAGAATTTCGTTAGTTTGTAAATATCCCACGCAACTGACCAAAACCGTCGGAATTTTCCTCCTTTTAGTAACGTATACCAACCGTATTGACATACATCAAGTTTTTATGTAAAATTGTCCGAAAATGTGGTGCTTTTAGCGTGTTCAAAAGTGTTTGCTGTTTTATTATTAGTAATGATAAAAGATGTAATTACTAAATCCGAATCTAATTCCGAAAATCACCATTACATGAGAAAATGTATTTGTTTGATTGTCTTTCTACGCAGGAATAAGGAACGGGTCGTTATGATTTTTAGTATATATAATTTTGGAGGTGGCAGAACTCTTGCAAACTGCCATTGGAAAGGTCGATAGCAATACCAGATATTCTAGCAGCGCTAAGAAGTAATGTGCAAGCATTACTCTGTTTCAAAAGAAGCAATGCCTTCAGTGAATTTACCGGGCAAAGGGAGCAAATGTATATTTCAGTTGTATAAATAACAATAATTGACTGGCGCGTTGTTGTAGGTTAGCGCAAAGCCGAAGGTCGTGGATTCGATTCCCACCCAGGACCAATTATTTGTGCGATTCGCATAAGTATTTGTTCTGTGTCTGGATATAAATATGTATTTAACTAATATAGACGTTAATATCAGTGATCTGGTTACCATAGTACAGGCTCCGTCTAGTTTGGGATCTAACGGCCGTGTGTTCTCACACACTATTCTTGATATTTATTATATGGATTTCTACTATGAGTATATTATATATTTACAATTATAATACTACATATTATATATAGTTCATATGGCATATATTTATATATTTTTAAACCTGTGGTGAATGACACTTAATGTGAAAGAAACACAGTGAAAGCAACTGTAAACTTTTCTTGTATCTAGTATGTCAAACACATATTTAATATTTCAAAATTTTAATAAAACATCGGAAGAGCAGAGTTTCCTAACACAAGTACCGTGTGCTTAAAAGGAGACTATCAATCTGCTTTTTATAATGTAAACATTTTGAAGTAAATAAAGATAATTATTATTATTATGTTAATACAGCTTTTTCAAATATTGTTAATTCATTAATCAAATTTAATTAATTTATTTTAGTTTTATATGGAAGAAAAAAGTTGTTGTTGACTTAAGTAGGAATTAACTTTGATTTTTTTTCCCTTTTTATATTTGAGTGACGAGTGTAGCAATGAATCACGCAGAGTTCAGGATTTTTTAGTGAGCACAAAACACTGATTAGGACTGTATTGTAAGGAGCGAGCATCCGTCAATCACCTTAACTATGCGTCTCGTTACTTACGTATTTTAATAAAAAAAATCAACGCAGTGAAATACAGGGAAATAGAAAATTATGAAAGCAAATGTACAAAAAATTAAAATAATGAATCCTGTTTTTATATAATTCTATCCTTGATCTTGCAATTTACACTCGTATGAACTACTTTTAATTGAGATAATGGCATATGGTGAGCATCCAGTCTGTTGCTATATTTATTATACAGTTCGATTAATCTTACTTATAGGCGAGTTCGCACCTAAAACGGTTTTACGGGGCGAATACAGAAGCGGATTTCGCGATACCGATATGGTACACTAAATTATGCTTTATGCACAAATTGTGGACAACCTATATTATATCTAATAAGTTTATACGAAAAAATTAAGCTTCTCCAAAGGAGTGATTTTAGATCTATATCAAAGGAACCGTTTTGGAAAGTATTTTTTGTTTATCTTTTAGCAATTGACTGTTAACAATACCTATGTAGTGTAAAGGTCTGGGAAAATAATACTTTGAAGGTCATATCATATTTTTGATGAGTGAGTAATGAGTGTACTGGCGTAGAGGAGGTTGTATAAACAGTGTATTAAAGGTCATCCCAGAGATTTATGAGAGAAAATGTACAAACATCTTCATAAATGAATAATGTTATAATATACTATGGCAATCCAAATATTTACGTCTTCGAAAACATGAGTTAAAAAAGAAGAAATTAAAAAAGCAAAAGCTAAACTACATTTGTAAACGGTTTTATCGTTACACTCAAAGCTGCCTTGTAATTGAGTTTGAAAATCCATAAAAATTCCTACGCATTATTTGTATGATGCCATAAAATTTACACTTTTACCATGTAAGTGCTAGACGGTTAAGTCGTATTTAATTGTCTGTATGGAATCTAAATTATAATTTCTTTTGTTCGCGTGACTGTTACATAGTACATTTTTAACTCTTTCTTCTATACTATAATAAAACTGAGATCCAAATAGTTGCTGTGTGTCTGTGTCGGTGATATCCTATAAGTGTATATTTCCTGTAGCAGGTTTCCTCACGATGTTTCCTCACTTCGTCAAGTACATGGGTAATTAGTACTTTGAAATTGTTATTAATATTTTGCATGGATTTGAACTCATGTTACTCTAGTATGTTGAATTAAAAGTTAAAGACACCAAGACACACTGAATTACCATCGACGCATAGCTGATATTTATACTCAAAGACTGATATATCTTTTCTCGAGAACGGCTAAATAAATTCAATAAATCTTATATTGATGATTATCAAGCTGCTTTTCTAGCACTTGATGGCAATGTTTGCAGTGTCGCTGCTATAAGATTCATTGTATAGTTTTATTTGTAAATAGATTCTAGTATACCTTTTTATCCAAAATCGTTCGTGTAATTCTTGATTAATTCTACGTTTTTTTTTTTACTTAAGGACTTATAAACTTTAGAAATATGTGAAAAAATAATCTTCAGTTGTAGTTCTGATAAAAGTAAAAAAAAAACGTTTCATTTGTTAATTATGCATCCATTTTATGTATTTCTGTATACATTCATAAATGCACACGTTGTAGAATTTCTTGCATAGCCGAAACGGATGGTGGGAGGGCGATCTATTTTAATAAAGCTCCACGTGAAACCAATCGAATGATATTGCATGCCGTTAATCTGCAAATAGCGACAATGTGTTAAAACGATAGCGAATTCATAACAAACATGTCTCGAACGGGTTTATTGCGGGTGGTGTCGATTAAACTGATACGCATGGGTGCGCTTGCATCCGGGTCAGAAGCGCAGTTCCCTATTATACATACGACGGGTTTGTGTCATCCCTGGACGCTGACAGCGTGACAAAATTCATTTCAGAGTGTGACGTATCATTACTGCTACGTCATTGGAAAGATGTCAATATTGAATTCTCTCGTTCATCATTCAGATGGTAGTGGCTTTTTGTTAAAATGTTTTCGACTCATGTAAAATACTAGGAAACTATCAAATTACCTTCGCTTTTTATAAACAGTTTAGAATCTCGCTAAAATATGAAGACTATTTTGAACAATTGCGTTTGCTACTATAATTTTTCTCTATAATTATATTGTCCGTTTGGTACAAGGTAGAGTTATTGAAATACACATATATTCCCGTAGAACGTTTTTGTCACATAATGCTATCAAATGATTCAGTAGCACTTTTTTAAAAGGATACATTAACCATGAGTATCATATTTCTACTATATTAATTGTTACAGTTCTTTTAGTTTATTAAACTGTGTTTTTGCAGACAGTGCATTATAGAAAGTCTCGTATAAGCTTTCTATAATTTTTTTCAATTTATAGTTATTAAGAAATTTTGTCTTTGAGGTTTCGAAAATATACACTGGCATTCATCGTACTTATGGTATATTAAGTATCTGAAATATGACAAATGAAGACAATTTTTTAATATATTTTCAAATAACAAGTAAAAAGTTATTGTAACCTGCTTATGCATTAATAAAAATAGAACTGCATTGTATATGGATGTCGAAACAATAAATGTAAGATACATTTATTGTTTTGATATCCATAGTTTTTTTAATTTTTTTTTCATTTAAATAAATTATGAGATACAACAAATTAATGGATTTTAACACGTTTTAAATATACAAAATATCAGGAATGTATAACTACAAGTTTTACATTCCAGATGTTTTGAATATTTCACAATGTTTCGAGATGTGTCCAACATCCTGGCTATAAACATCTCTGATCACGCCTTAATTTCATAGTTCACTAAAATTATCCTAATTAATAATCCTAACTTTGTGTACTAAAGCTTTTTTGAGGAATAGTGTCAAAAGATCGGTTGACTTAACTAGAACCGATTTAAATCAATTTAATATTATATTTATTATAAGTGTAAGACCATTCTTGTTTTTGTTTGTTATGATATTTAGAAGTTTAATAAGAGATTAGATACGATTTATAGGTTTAAATTAGACTGTCGTACATACTAAATTAACGTGTCGCATACGAACGTAATAAAAGTCGTTAAAAATAATAAAAATTAAAGCTCTTAAGTATCCTCCTGGATTTGTAGGTACAACAGTATTGCCAGATATTTAATCGCCGAGCAGTAATGTGAAATAGCTATGTTCCAGTTTGTAGGATTATGTTGGCAATATAATTTCTGGGCATAGAAATAGACTATTTAATGAAGTAATAGGTCTCGAATACCTCTTAAAAACTTAGTCTCTTCTGACGAAGGTAGGTTTCTTGTTATGTAGGGTAAGGAAAACTACATAAGGACAAATCTCGCTTTCAACTCTTTTTCTATATTTCTGTCAAAGTTCAAAAGATTATTGCGCCTTCAGTGTACGGAGTTAGCATTCGCCACCAATTTAACTGTCCCCTTTATGATGTATTCAATAAAATGCTCGTAAAATTAAGTGTGTGTTCAGCCGGTTTAATTGTACCCTCACTACTCTGGTTTTCATTATGGACCCAGACTGTGAAATTCATTGGCCGATTAAGTTTTACGGCGCATCACATAAGTCCATCAATCTCTCAGCTCTTAAACGTCCGAAGTTTGGGCCTGCGATATAATTCACTCCGACGTGCCATTAAAGCAGCGTTATTACTGGGTTTATAAACAACTTAACAACGAAAAAATGTCCTCGTAACTTATCGCGCGTTTACTTAAAGGTCTGATTCAGAGTGATGATACAGGGAATCTTTATCTCGAATATCTAATATGAGTTTAAAAATCAAACTCACTAGGAGAAACTTACATATTTATATTGCCGTTGTTAAATCAATATCTCCTTAGTGCGAAAACTTAAACTTTGAGATATTGAATAAAAAACGTTCTCTTATAAAATTCTATATGAATCAGATTTTTGAAAACTAATTTAAAATAAGGTTAGATATGTTATATGGTATTTTAAATGTTTTTGACATATTCTAATGTTATAATTTCTTTTTAAACTAATAATAGTCAAGATTTTAAAATCTTTAGAATGTGCACATAGCATGAAAACGATGATATAGATTTGACAAGATATGTTCATTTTTATTTCTTTAAATATGATTTAATTGAAAACCAATTATGTTTATTAACATAAATAAACATTTCTAGAGGTATGTTTATATTTATAATTTTTCAAAAATATGCAAAAGTAAGTATTTTATATATACAGTGAGTACAAAAAACCACAGAACCACATTTTGGTTTAGAACAAAATTAGTTTTTTAGATTCTGACACTTTAACTGTAAGTCATCAAGTATATATGGACTTAACCTTACGTTTAATTGAGTTTAGTGACCAATAATTCAAAGTTGCTTCATGAGATAAAATCGATGATTGTAACAACTTTAAAAGAAAATAAAGTTTATTAGTTTTAACTGACGAAAATCTAGTTGGTTTAGGATCCCCAAGAGGAGTAAATGTCTATTTTTGAATTTCTAGAATATATTTGGACATATTCTATAATTCATCAAAATGTCCTTTTTGAATTTCGAATGAGGTTTATAATTTTTTCGTAAGGAGAGTTCAAAATTATCAAAGAAAGTATAGTTCGTTGTCTCATCATTTAAAGTATATTCAATTTATCGCATTGCATTTTTTTTTCCAAAATACTCAGCGTTACAAAGCTGTTTACCTAAATTAGTGAATTTTTTTAACTCGCACCTCTGTAACATAATTTAATATTTCCCTGTACATAGGGAATGTTTTGAAAAATTTACTTATGTCATAATGTAATTGAAAATTTGACGAATTTGAAACTCATCTCTTCAGTTATAAAGTTGATATGTTTTTCGAACGTTTCTCTATATTTATAAATATTATAAAGTACGTAAAATATTAAGAAGAGAAAATATTCCTCAATTCGAAGATTTTCGCGAGTTCTAAGGGTTCATTAGCGCAGTTTGTTCAGTAAAGGAAAACTTGACAAAGGGACTCTAATCAAAGTTTTGGTCAGTGATGTTAGATCAATCCTTATGGGAGACAGTTCATACGAAGTACTTAAATTGCCTATTCAAGAGTTAACATCAAGAATTGAAGTTCTGAAGGACAATATGTTATTTATAACGCTGGAAATATTGTAATTTCTTGTGTTTCCGCGAATACTACATTACCTCTACGGACTCTATGGTTAATTTATAATATATTTACTTTTTACACGTCAATATTGCAAGATCTTTGGATACTGGCCGCTTATACGGCCTAGATCGGACCACAAAAAGTAATTAAAAAGTTGGAGATAGCTTAGGTTAAGACAAAAGAACGTCTAACTGAAAACATTATTGCGTATGTATCTATTAGGAACTCTTATTAGGAATTTCTTTTTCTCGTCTTTCTCGTTTCTCTTCCGTTGTTCGAAATCTCTAGTACTTGACTCTAACGAATCTGTCGTGCTGTCAGACTTTCAAATGTCATATGATAAGGTAACTATTGAAGCCTTTATACGAGGATTTGCAAAGTATAAATATGTATGTCTATTGGCACAACGAATCTTGAATTCCAATAAGGTTTTACACGCGCATTCTTTCTTTTACAACTTTGCGGTTGTGAGTGAAGAATTATAATCCATGTTGTTTTGTAACGATTGTATTTGGTATATTATTGGTTCATTGAACGCTGGGAGTCTTTTGCAATTCAGCCGGCGTAGATGCTCAGATGCATACATTTTCGTAGATTTGTGTTTTCCTAAGATTACAATAACCCATGAGAAGAAGATTAACCTGTTAATTCAAATGTTATTAAGAAATTACATAAGGGCTGTTATTCTTATTAATTTACATTAATTCTACACAGTGAATTTTATTATCTTTTTACTTTCTGATGTGCGTGAAAGGTTTTGGACATTAAAAGTTCTTTAGTTGTTCTGAACTTTTTTTTTGTATTTATTTTATGAGCTGTAGCAAAATCTCCCGTCAATGAATAAATAAAAAAAAGTCCTTTTTTTAATTTTTTTTAGGATCTTAAGTCGCGGCACTAGCAAGTTGGGCTCTTAGAGAATGGGGGTAGAATGACTGGTAATACTATGGCACTTAATTTATCTATCTTTCTCGATAACAATGCCTACGTATCACTATATAAATTATGGATTTTGAAACAGCAGTCGCTTAAAAGTTTTTGTTGTTTTTCAGATTCTTAGTATCTATGCTAACCAGGATTTATATTTGCTATTTTTTGCGACAAAAAAATTTTGTTATTAGGTTATGATTACTTTTTGCAGTACAATAACGTTCTGTAAAATATATAAACTTCATTCGTCATCGGCAATTTCTGACAAGATTTCAGGCTCACAATTCGACCTTTACCTCTAGTAGTAGTAGTCTAGTACATGAAGTCGTATGAAAAAATTCAACGTTGATACGACCCACTCCTGGGTCGTTTTAACACTTCTATTAACATTTTAAATCTTTGTTCACTGTTAGGGTATCACGTATTGTACCATAAAATGAAAGAGCTAGTCCCTCGATCCTAATATAACAGGGTCAAGGTTTAGTCTATATTATGACTTAGGAAAACGGTAACTATTATATAGCTATATAGCTAACAAACAGATAACCACACATTGAGGGTTGAAATACTGATAAAGTTTTTTATATTAGCCTTAGTAAAATAAATATGCAATAGGTAGATTAAATTCAAACCCTCTTTTATTTTATATTGTTCGCATTATTTAAATTTTAAACTAATACAACAACGTCATACCTACGAGATGAACTAAATTGTTATATTTTTAAATGTTTTTATCACATAATTCATAAAGTTTAGATAAGAAAATATTTTTTATGTTAAAAAATATTTTACTAATTGTCTCGTTCCTATTTTCTATTTAAACGTTTTTATTCATGGCGTTAAAGCAATAGAAAATATTATTGTTTATTAATAAATATTGAACTGTACTAAAGCGATAAAGCTGATGAAAAAATTATAACCAAACATTTAATAAAGCGCATAATATTCCAATTTTAGCATTCCCATTTTATAAGTCTTAAGAAAGTTAAGAAAGTTTTCCCGAAACGACTGACGCCAGTGTTGAATTAGTCTGACAAATAAGAATATATCTGTTAATCCAATATTATTAGAAATTGTTAGTATTCTCTCAAATTATTTAATTTCGCCACCTGATCAGATTGAATTTTATTAAATTATAGTTTTTTTAATATAGTTTCTTTATATAGGTTTTTCATATAGGTTCATAAGGGACAATTATTTGTTTGAACGCCAAAAAAATTAATATAGTTAAAATGTAAATAAACACATATAAATACAGCGAGAAGATAAAAAAAATATCGATTTCATCACGTTATTTGAAGTTTTAAGTTTGATATGTCAAACATTTATATTGCCCATGGTTTTTGTAAAGTATGTATTCCAAATAATAAATTAGATATTATTATATAAACAAACATTCACGGAAGAAATGTCAGGACTATCCTTTTATATATATAACTTGCTAAAATCATAATAGAATCAGAATAGATGTTACTAAAACAATTAGAAATAAAATTAAGACAGAAAAGACAAAATCTAATTAAAAGCCTTTTAAATGTTTGGAAAACCAAAACGAAAATACTAATTTCTAATTAGACAATTGTAATAATTGTAATGAATTTTGTCATTCTGAAACACGTGTATTACTTTTTTAATTTCTTTTTTTTTATATTTTGTCACGCCATATGATATTTGCGAACGTACAATCGTGTAATAACTAATAGCAGTTTAAGTTCGGTTTAAGCGAAATCGGATTTATGCGACTTGTGCGTTGTGATAATGGCCCGTCCGTCTGTTCCGACAGTATGCTTACGATACTTAAAGTTCACAATTCAAAAAAGCTTTTCATTTTTAAGTTATATAGTTTTGTTCGTGTTTGGTATTATAATATTAAGCGGCTTCAACTCCTTTCGTCATAGTGTCGAAATAACCAACTTGTATTGGAATTGTTTATTAGTAAATCAAATAGTTTTAGTTATAGACGACTTTATAATTTTGGTCAAGGTATTATTAATGTAAGAATAAATCTTTAAATATATAAATTTTTGTATTTGATAAAATCAAGAAAGTTGCTACTTCGGGGCAACAAGCAAATTATAATACTTATTATGTCTGTTTTGAACGACCGCGTACGTATGTGAACTTAATATGATAAATTGATAGATACTGGTTTGCTCATGTTACTTATCTTTATGGTACGACAACCTTTGGCGATTTTCTATCAATGCTATATTAGGTAGATAATATGTTCGCAATAAAACATATTATTGTCATTATTATATTGTTGAAGGTCTCTCCCTTTAACTTTTTTAAATGTTCGCTTAAATAAATCATTGTCATTTGTCCGCTTTGTGAAAAAAAAAGTAATTCAGTCAACAGTTAGTCATGGTGAAACTCTAATTTAGAAAGCCAAAACGAAATTTGAACACGATTAGTAATACGACTTCAAACACGCCGCGTAGTTCGCAACTAGTTTACCAACAAATAAAAGTGGCCCTTGCCGGAGGGGGCCTTGTAGGGAAACGGTGACTAATACGTTTTTGAATAATGCATTGCATTATCAAACACGAAACGGTGATGCAAGTGTTTGCCGAAATAAGTGAGCGGTGAGCCTGTGTCGTGGCTCTATCTTCTAACGGAGCTCCTAGCTGGCCGGACCTCGGCCATATGTCGCTCGACTTACACTTGGAACGGCTCTGGACACTCGGAACGCGCACTGTGGACGCTGCTAATGCGGTAGCGAGCTCGCGGGCCAAGTCGGCGACGGTACGCGGCTCGGGCCGGCTTCGCGTTGCCGTGGTGACGCGCGTCCTCTGCCCCGTAGTGTGGCGCGACCGCAGCGGCCTGGTGTGGAGCTTACACTGATTTTTTGTCGGAGGCATCGCCGCTCGCCCGCCGCCTGCTCCACATACGACGACCGGTGTGAGCGCGGTACGGCGCGCGACTATAACCCCGCCAAGCGCTGTGTCAGGACCGCTTCGAGCCGAATGTACGAGTCGAGTGGGCTTCGGAACTCGGCCGGCTTATCGCTTACCTGCCGAGCAACGTGTCCGATACATTTACGCACTATTACGGTTTCGCAATGCGCGCACGCCGATCTGTTCGATATTCAATCATATTAGTTCCGATATTAGACGACACTTGGTAAAATTAGCTGGAGCTATATTGACTTTGCAGCTTATAATTAAAGATATTGGGTTCACTTTTGTACGACTTTCAATCGTAATAAGAATTATGATACAATCCGTTTCTAATTTGAAAAAAAAAATGCAAGAAAACATAGATACATACATAACATAATAAAAGAAATAGGCAAATTATGAATATTCTTCCTTTTAAGGTCAGATAAAAACATGCTAGTACCCAGAGTTATCAAAAACCATAATCTATCGCACAGTTATTAATGTTGTTAGTGTTTTGAATTTTAAAAAAAAACTAAAGACAGAATATTCCTAATGTAGGTTATTAAAAGTAAATATGAAATCGAAAATAGGTATTTTAAGAATATTTCTTGGGAAATTCACTATTTGTTACAAAATGTACATTGTTTGATCGTTTGAATAAATTTATATCACCTCGGTATATATATTAACTGTGTTTGTAGTAAAAACACCATTTAAGTCACATTAGATGATAAAGCCAAATGTCTTCACTTGTCGTATTTAGTTTTTGGTCTCAGTTCCGTGCACTAGATTCCTTTTTAGCATTATTTGTATTGTGCAACACATTTTGTGTAGGGCGATAGAGACCGCGGCAATGATACAAAGACGATACAGAGTTTAGTTTTTTTACCTAATAGGTGTCACTGTGCTAATCTTCTCTTTACCTATATATGTATGTGAAACATGAAAATGGTGAAGACCTGAATATTTCATCATGATGTAGAAATATTCCGAATACTTCGAATCTTTGAATCTTGTGCACCTGTTATGAGGTTGTAATTGTAAAGTCGACTCGGAGTCCAGACTTATTAAAATTAACTAATAAATTTTACTTATAAAACTGCAGTCTTATTGGTTTGGAGTAAGTGAACCTCGTCTACGGGTGCGAGTGGTGCAATTTCTTGTAAACTAAAAGATGTGTTTAGATATATTAAGCTTAAAATTTAAGATTTAATATAGAATTACCTTAATTAGCTAAAATTAAGGTCATCTAGTAAAATTCAACTGCATAAATAAAATCCTTATAAATGGTTCAAAATGTATTTTTTATATTTTCTGATTTGTCTTTAATTCCCCGAGCAATGGAGCAACGGGTCGGTGTAATTTTTGACGTTTTGACTCTATCCCATACCATATATATATATATATTAGTTATACAAAATATTACTCTTGAATTTGGAATCTGTCATTCGTATACGACTGTTCATTGTGTTTTCTTATTTTCGGGTGATAAAGAGAACCAAATCGCTGTGACTGCATTACATAAAGTAGGTATGAAGCCAAATACGCTTGGTATTAGTGAAAATGTTTGTGTACCGGTCTATTGATAGGCTATGAAACCTCATCTGTTTGTGACAGGAAAAGATCTGGCCGTCCACGTAGTATCCGTAAGAAAAAGACGATTAAAGCAGTATGGGAAAGAATTCGAAGAAATCCTGTCTGAAAGCAAAAGATAATTAACTCGGCAGATGAAGATAGGATCTAGAACCATGTCGCATATTTTAAAAGATGACTTAGGACTTGCAACTTATAAGAGACCCATTTGTTATTTCTTAACTGACAATTTAAAAAAGAATAGGGTGGTAAAATCAAAACAACTACTTAAGCGGTACGCAAAGAGAGGTCACAGAAGAAATTTTGTTTACGGATGAGAAAATTTTTACAATTTTGCAATATTTTAACAAATACGATGACAGTATTTATGCTGAAAGCTCTAAAGAAGCTTCTCAATTAGCATTATCCATGCCCACGTTGTACTCTGTTCACAGACAGACTTCAGTGATCGTTTGGTGGGGTGTTAGCTATGAAGGAGTGACTGAGCCATATTTTTGTGAAAAAGGTATCAAAACATCGGCACAAGTATATCAAAATACCATTCTCGAGAAGGTAGTTTAGCCCCTTAACAACAACATGTTCAATAACTAAGAATGGTCCTTTCAACAAGACTCGGCGCCGGGTCATAAAGCTCGATCCCAAACTTGGTTAGAAACGAACGTTCCGGACTTCATCAGAGCTGAAGACAGGACGTCATCTAGTTCTGATCTTAATCAACTGGATTACGATTTATGGCCAGTTTTTAGAGAGTAAACCCTGCTCTAAACGCTACGACAATTTGGAATCCGAAAAGCAATCCAAACGATTGGCAGTAAAAAAAATTCTCATAGACAGAGTGACCACTTCGAATAAGCTTTATATATTTTAATGATTTTATATTAATGTATAAAACTAACACATTGTAATAGTAATAAATGTTACGTACAATAAAAAAATGTTGTTTTTCTTTGTAACAATATTTATGACAAGACTAAGTATGTGCCTAATTTATCACTTTTATTTAATTTATGCTTATCTTTATGCATTGTATAAACTCAATTTAAGAGCACAATATCTCGACAAAATGGCGTGGCGCTTATGTATTTTTAACGAGTATTATTCACTCAATAACAATAATAATGTTAATTTATTTGCAGATGAATTAGATTACATCTTACATGGATGCTGCCTTCTAAATTAGGATGGGATACTGTGCATCAGGAGATAGTTTATTTATAGTACTGACCTTGTGCCATTATTAAAATTTATACTTAAACACAAGACATCGTAGACATTTAAAAAAATAATTGTAATTAAAAACTTTATTTTAAAATATTTTTTTTATAAAATTTATTAACCAACTTCATATAAATCCTACTTAGTTTTAAGCACACGTTCGCAGTACAAATTGCAATCAGAATAAAATTTCTGAGGAAACCTTAACCTTCTGAGGAAGCCTTGCGATATACCGTTTACAACAAAAGTACTCATAATTATTTATTTATTTATTTAAACAATATGCACAATTGACGTACATAGGCGGACTTAATGCCAAAGGCATAATCTACCAGTCAAC
>DWHO01001120.1:0-16515 GCA_018247575.1 Eurytides lysithous rurik
TTTTTTTTAAATATATTTATCTATGTTAATACATTTTTCACAATTTTAATCTTGAAATAGCCTGGAGGCGATCATATTATTCCCAAGGTGTGCTGTCATCCATTTAACTATAATAAATAATATTTTCTCTAGCGCAATTTATCAATCTTGAAAACTTCGAATTCTGTGTCATGCCAGAATATCGAATATGAAAATAAAACTATTTAAATTCTTTTGAAAGGAAAGAAATTACCTTAATTATAGCAGCTTCAGATCTGATCAAGTTAAATGCACCATCAGCAGTTCCCATGCGACATGGGAGTCGAGGCAGCGTCTAGGAAATCCTATGGATGTTATATCACAGGAAATCATTGATCGAGTACGGTCTACGCGTCTGTTACAGAGGCGAGTGAAATACTATTATGGGGTAAGGTAGGTGGGGCTTTGGTCGCGTGATTTATATCACTCGTGTAAGCGACAGTTTCCATGCGAAGTACTATTTAATTAAAATAACACTTTCTATTCGTAATTAAATGAAGCCATTAGGGCAGACGTTCTTATTGTCGACTTTACACACGCACTTTTACGGCGTTTCATTTGATCAGGATAAGAACCAGCCTGTCGTTAAAGATCAGCCATTTTACTCCGCCGCATGAATTAAGAAAAACAGAGCTTTACATTGATAATATTATGATATAAATTATCACCGAAGTCACGTAAATAAAAGATTAATTTCATACAAAGTAAGACGCCAGCAAAGGTTTGGATAAAGTATGAAAAAACTAAATGAAACATAGAAAATAATGACTAGATTAGGATTAAGACCTTGCGGTGGTAGAGCCACGCAGCTATTCCCACTGCTGAATGGCCTGGCTTGAACCCGATTAGTATCACAGCCTCATTGAAAATCGGCGCAAAGTGGAAGTGTTTTTGCTTCCGCGCTTCGTCCGGTGAGGGAGGTGGCCGGTGGCCCATCCCCCTCCCTGCCCTTCCTCCTTCTCTCACTGCCCTTCTCTTCCTCTATACCCTCTCCCCTCCTCCCTCCCTCTCACTTCTTCCTTCCTCGTCGAAAAATTCCCCTCCTTAAAGGCTGATAACGTATTTGCAAGCTCTGTAATGCGGCAAATGAAAAAAAAGGCGGCAGTAATTATTTACCATAAGGTGAGCCGCTTGCTCGTTTGTCAACCTTATCCATAAAAAAAAACCTAAAAAAAAGTTTCAATGTTATTTAAGGTTATTTATTCTTTAACAGAAGAGCGTGAAAAATTGTTTTATTACCTTTTATTCGGTCGTAGTTCTACTTACACTTTAAACTTAAACTTATTATGTACACTTAAAATACACTGCCAACTACATACTTATTTACCTTCATAATTAGCTTATTAATTTTACTTTAATGACTACCCTCTATCTCAAACGGCCATTACAATCGTGAACGGTCACAATGAAAACAATGTACTATTCTTAATTCGAAAAAGTGTGTTACATACATATACATACCTAAATTTAAAATACGCGTCATTAAACAATACACTGCGGTGAATGTGTGCGAAATTCGGTGTCCATTGTTTCGTTTCAAACACGCTTTGGGTCTTTTGTTTATGGAAGAGAATTGGATACATGAGATCGGCTTAACCCTTTTCGAGAATGAAAATCAGTCGGAAGTGCTTTTTTATTTTTGGGAAATAAACGAAGAGACGAGTTTGTTGACTGTCGGATAGCATGCGACCAGTGACGGTACTATCATACAAGCCCGAAAGCCCGGCTTGCCCTACTAACAAGAAAAATTTATAAATCTCAACTAGCACATAATTCTCGCAACGCTCAAATTTAAAATACATTATTCGGGATTCCGCCACTGCATGCGACAGGCCTACCCATAATAATAATAATCAAACGTGTTATAAATGGGCTCGTCACCCAAAGGCGTAGGATGGGACATCTTATATATAAGTTTCCCTTTCAAAAGGGAACAAAACGTCGCTTGCACATTACTGCTTATCCAAGCGATCTGTGCCACACGAGGAACTTAATATAGTGTTTCATTTTTATATTAAGTATATTAGTTTAATCATCAATATATTTTTCAGTAATAGAAATACTTTTAAATATTTAAAATATTTGCTAAATTTAATATGTAAGTTATATGTAAATATGTTATTCGATATGCGATTGTCTATTCTATTTCATTTGCTGAAACGATCCTGAAAACATTTTGATAACAACATACTATAATACATACAAGGAAACGAAAAATTAATAAAGAATTTAAATAATATTCAAAATGTCATTTCGATATAAGTGACAACAAGTGATCGCGAATTACGCTATACATAATATTTGAAGTAAAATAGATATCGATTTGCTTTTCGGAGACGTTTGACAATATGCTATCTAATAACAATTTAGCGAATAACCAGCCAGTTTTGGTTTAACAGTTAAACAATGTTATATCCCAAGAGCAGGAAAAGACATCTAGTCTTAATTCCTCGAAGCAATTGTCACAACAGTGTCCATTGCGTAATACGTAACCGGGCTTATCACGGACGACAATACTTGGCCACAAATAAAGCCGTCGCAGGCTTTGACCCAACAACCATTGCTCGAAACGTCCAGCATAATTGAAATTTACGAGCGGAATTGCGTAAGGGAATTTCTGATTCGATTCCGAACCGAATTGACCACATATTGTTGTAACTTTGATAAATTTGACCCACGCATCGGCGAATTAAGATTTATTGTTTAGCCATTGCGCGCTTGATTGTACGTGACATTATCCAATCGATTATACAATAAGCGAAGAAGTACGCACGGTACGATTTTTCTGAAGCGAATTAATGAGTAATTTGTTTCTTTTTTACTTCAATTACCGCTATCTATGGCGGTGTCGACGTAAAATAAAAGTAATGACAATAGCGAATACAAGCGAAATAGTTGCTGATTACTGGTAATGAGTATATGTATATAAGCATCTGATATACTAATATGCGTGCAAGTGTCATTTTCCCAAAGATTGACAATACACGTGAAGCATTCCTGTTGATATGATCTTTGGTTAAAACACTTGCGTAGTAGTAATTTTTATCAATTAAAAGAAATCAGTCTAACGAAGTTATTTGACCTTCTTACCTTTATAAAGACGACAGCTTGTCGTATAAATCTACATACGTGTCTATTTAATTGCAATTGCAGCATTTGGTGTCGTTCTTAGCGTTAGTATTTAACTACGTATGAATTGCTTGACTTTCTAATAAGGATCTTGTCGGGGACGCAGCGTCTAGTCGTGTCGCTGGTTCGAAACCAGTAAGCGACGGATTTATAGAGACATTTAGCACCACCTACGCAACCGCCGGGCGCGGACGCCTGCATACAAATAATAGAATACAATAAAATTGTATTGCCAACAAACATTGCATTACTTATATTGTTCAAAGCTCGCAATGCAATGGATATTTAACGCAACACGGTAATGCCGATTGAGGCATACTAATGAATATACCAGCTTTCTGGTTAGAGACTTTAGAATAGCAGAGTTTTAGTTAGGCGGTTTACGTGATTTTATGAGATTATACAATAGTAGTAATGATCTAAAATGATGTAAGCTCGAACTAAGCTTTTGAACTATAAATAAATTGAAATTATCTTTTACTTTTTATCAATAATCAAATTAGTTATAGGGGGAGCGAGTCGAGCCGTCAGGCGCACAGCAATCTAAAAGTGGTAAGGTTATTTGCAGAGGCCGCTTGGAGTGATACCACTGCATTATCAGCTACTCTGTGGCCAAGCAGTAATATGTTGTAAAAGTTAAGCACTACCGTGTTCGGGTTTATATCATACAAAAGGTGAAGGACAAAGAGTAAAAAAGATCAATACCAAGTCCTAAGACAAACTTGTCCTTTCTACATTGATACAAAGCCATGTTCAACCTGCAAACAACTGTTTAACAGGCGTTGTTGCGCTCTACCTTTGGTTTGCAATTACACCAACAACGGTTTACATACAAAGTATTCGAAGCTTTGTTTATACTTGACAAAGTCATTTAGTTTGAATTCGTCATCTTAATATATTTTTTAAAAACCAACCAGCATTTATTGGTCTTGATTGTGGCGAAACTAACCTTTTAATTTCTATCGCTAAATAACTATTCTGTTCCCGCTTTCTATTATATTTATATGAAATGATCATGTCTTATGTATAAATTGTAACGTGACCTTAAACAGGTCGGAAATACTCATTTATCTAATTGCCTGACAACAAACATGAGATTTTCATTTGCTATCAACTTATAAAGTATATACATACAGTAGTACACACAACCCTACCAAACGTCCATCTGTAGTGGAATAATTTTAGAATATTAAGCAATAAATTAAAAGCAATAACCGCTTCGAAACTGCATTAATCTTGTTCAAGTGTTTGTTGTTAAACTCGCTGAATGTCGAAGAGATAAATCGAATGGCCTTTGTGTTATCTCCACATATGATGAATGGAAGAAAGCTTGTTTAGTGCAACGGGGACTTTGTAACCGTTTTACGTATTACATCCTGCCCGTACTACTTTGTATTGCATCATTGTTAAACGAATCTGGCGGTGCGTTAACTATTTTGATTGTTTGAATGGGTGTTATATGATAAAATATATAATTAATGTAGGTGAGACATAACTGCTTTATCTCATTATATTACCGAGTTGTTATTTATATAACTATATAAGTATTTTTTCCTTTAAACGGTTTCTGATTCGGATTCTTGGATTCGTATTCAAATATGGTGAAATTATAAGTATAACAAAATATCTAACTTTGTGTTTTCTATAAGTAGAAAAGAGAAAACTGTGTTACATTTTTTTCGTTACTACTTAAAAAAGTACATATTATACTATATTTTTTTAATAATATATAACCTTATTAATACTGCTTTCACCGGATACTGGATACAAATTTGCGATAGTCTTAGTGTGGTGCTTATTTTTATTTCAATACCTCGAGCAATCTGATATCTAATCCCGGGGACGGTAGCAACGAATTTACTGCTTTGTTTTTAACAATTTTCAGTGCTAATTTACCAAGTGTTTAATGCAAAACATCGAGAGAAATTTCTGCAAATTCAAGAATCATAATAATTGTGTGTGTAGTGATTTAAAAATAAATACTCCTTAGGTACTTATGTCAAGCCTCCGCCAATCCACACCGAGGTCTATGCTTAACAGTGGGACATATATACATTTATATGTAATTTATAAAAATGTTAAATTAAACAAGCAGTCATTGCTTACATATGTACTAGTAACTAACGTTAAACATGCGATTTATTGAATCTTAAATGTGACAGAAAAAAAAATTATATAATTCAATAAAAAAAGCCTCAGAACAAAACCTCCTTTGATCGATATCTACCACTAGGTGATCGCTGGTCTTAGTAAAATTGGGATTTTCCCTACCTTTCTGCGAAATGATAAGTGAATTAAAAATATTTAACGTCAAACTTAGTACATAAACAAATTTAATACTAATTAAGCGCTAATTGACGTCTCTTAGAGCGGTCGTAATATTCAAAATCCGAATTAAACTTAATAAGCGAAAGTGAGTCACTTGATTTATCCGCTTCAAATTGTATAACGGTTGCGTGTAAATAAATCATAGCGTTGCAATTTTACAGTTAACTAACTAATCGTGTTTGAAAATATAATAATAAATTGCTTCAGTCCTAGCAAGTGTCCATTCCTATTGCAATACTTTATTGCGATGAATTTATTGGTATTCAAAGTATGTTTTAGATCTTAATTACAGCTAACACGTTTGGCAGAGAAATTGTTCAACGCAGAACTAAATATCGATTTGCTGATTTACCTGTGTATCTGAAATTGTTATATGCACTCGTATGTTTTGACGACAAAATAGAATTAATTAATTATCGCTGTGATAGACAATCAAGTACTATAAACAACGTTCACATGTATGTAACTTTAACAGCTTGCTTTAGTTTTTTTCTTTAATTTTTTTTACAGATTCTACATATTCTACTGATTTTAAATATTTTTATTGCAAAAAAAAAAATATTGAAGTAAATAAATCATAAGCGGTTGTCATATTTATCGCATAATCGAAGGAATTCAAAACTATAGTACACTCTATTGATTTTAATTTTACATCGATCTTATAGACATATGTAAATATGAGTCTAAAGCATCAACATTTGTAATCAATATAGTTAACTTTGTAACAACGTTGTAAATGCTAATATTATTAATGTAATTTACATCAAAATAGAACAATAATATAACGATATTTTGGTATCAAAATAAAATGTGAATAGGTTTATTTTAGTTTAAGAAACTCCGAATTTCCTCGTCGCCCAATAAAAGTTATTGTCAAACTCTGTCATCCGACTCCCCAGAGTTTTCATAACTGCTCGTCGACTATAAAACTGGGCAGTTGTATTCGAGACGCTAGATGCTAGTTCAAAAGTTTTATTTCTCCGCTGAAAACGGTTTATGCGGCTTCGCGACAACATCCCGCTTTTTGAAAGCGTCTCTGCTGACTTTGGAATAACACTTTTTATACTCCGGCCTGTGATGAAATCCCTTTTCTATTTGTTACTACTATATTATTTCTCATGTTTTTAAAGAAGCTTTTAATACTTTTATCTTTTAATGAGTAGCCAAAGAAATAGATGTTTATAGAAAAATGATCTTTTAAGCATAAAAAAATTACAGTGTCTTCGTAACTTTAATTGGATCAATATAAGTGAATATTTCAATAATAATATTTAGGATAATTGAAAATTAATAACTTAGATACTAAACCAAATATGTAATTTTTTGCAAACAACCTAAGTTTATTAGCAATATTTAATCGTTTATAAGTCTAGTGCCGACTTTTTTTATGGAATAGGATGATAATCCAGATCACTGATGATCGCCCCAGTCAATGGATACTCGAAACGTCAAAACGAGTTGCCGGCCATTAAGTTGGGAATAGGCTCTCTTCCTGATGAACCCTATCTAGTATCGGTCCAGAAATATTGCTGGCGACAACTCATAATTATATAGTTCAATTTTGTTTTTAAACGTGGTCGTCGTCTTGCAATTTGAACACACAAGTCAACAAACAAGGTTAGGTCTTAACTTGACATCTATACTAAGTTTGGTATGAATGTCAAGTATATGCTTGACCTTGTTTCGTTGACTGACAAATTTGGTTGAACGACTCAAATTCGTCTTGACTATTTGCTATGTACTTAGGGGTGCCATTTTGAAAGTCTGTTTTTAGTTTTAAGTTTATAACAAGTATTTATCTAAAATTAAGAAAACCGTATATCAACTTGTATTGGAAAATCTTGCTCCAATTCTGTGTCATCCGACACGCTTTCCGAGATAAGAAGCGGGTTTTCGTACACATTACGATTTCAATGAAAGTCCGCAACAGTCTTAATGTGAGAATCCGCAATCGGGCGGATCTTGGCGTCCGCGGATGTTAGGCGGACTGCATTGTGTTTTGCCACGGTCCGCCGCCGATTCCCGTGTGAGTGAAATTCCGTTCCCGGGGAGGTATCTTCGTTATGCGCGATGAATACGCATACTCGCGGCTCGTTAGGAGCCTTCCGCAATTGTCACGCATGAAATGCTTTGAGTCAAAGTCCTCAGTAGTGTCAGCGGTCGCTTTTTCCCGCGGAATGTGAAAAGAAAAGTTCTTATAATGCATTATCTTTTTTCATGACATTGAGAACAATATTATTTACACTTTGTTTAAGATCGGCTTTATTAACGTACAACGTTGTCGTTGATGGATAAACATTTTTGCATATCTTTATTAGATGGAAAAAATAATTAACATTTACTTATATGATATAGAAGGAGACGGTTTTTGGTTTGAAGTACTAGAGAAGTGCACTATGAGTCTTGTTAGATCTAAATCAATGGAATACCGGACCATAGATCTAAATCAACCCAAAATTGACAGTTTTAATACAGACTATCACATATAAAATATTATCATTTATACTTGGTGTCAAAAAAGAACTGTGGGGATTCATCCAATCTTTACACATAATAAATATTTTAAGTATCTGATTTTATTGCCTCAGTAAAAATTGAAGGACATACAAGGTGAGGAGAACGAAACAACATATTATATTTAAACTTTAGTAGAATTCAACCACACAAAGGTATATTAACTGATTAATAACTGACTGATATCAAATACAGATACTGGTGTCAAAATTACTCGAATAGCGCAGATCCTAAGCTATTGGCTTTGGTGATGCAGGTCGTGGATTCAATTTCCACTCGGGACCTACCTACTACAGATGACTTTTCCGGATCTGGGCGTTTGTCCGTGTGAAATTTATATATATAAAAAGCCCTTGTAACACAAGATATTTCTATTTTACAATAATGGCTTCGTTTCTTTAAAATGAAAAGAAATATTTCCACTATTATGACACTAAAACCACAAAGGCATAAATGTAGTTGACACTTTTGCAACTGAAGACGACCATAAGAAATTTTAAGCGGTTTCTAATTCTGATAACAGAAATGAAACACTTACTTAATTCATCTCGAAGACGAATAATCGTTCTCTTTCACTTTTGCGAGGCGTGAAAATAAATATAATCGCATTACGATTCCGGGGTATCGGATATCGCAATCGATAATGCTTATAATGAACTCTACCACCTCGTGATAAAGGTGAAGTAACCCGGTGGACACCCATTTCGATACAGAGGCATCGCCGTAGTCAAAATAATCACTTTCGAAAAGGTCAGATTGGATATTACGAGTGGCGGCCGCATTCGAAATTGAATACCGACACCTTGTAATAACTGGCATTGAGATATCCACTTAGCTAACGATATAATCGATCTTGTTAGATCATCGGCCGTTTATCTCGAATGCTTTATTAGTAGATGAACAAACAGACAAAGATTAAGAAAAAATATTATTTTGAGACCGTTCATCGCATTAAAATTACAAATAAACAAAATGTAAAGTTTTCACTTTACTTTGCCAGAAGAACCACATAGCCGTAAAACATAATAACAGTCATTAAGAATAGAAATGAAACAATTTGAAGAATTCAGTACGCTAGTAAATGGGAAAGCAGTCGAGAATGCAATGCAAGAAATTGTACGTAGTAGTTTAACACGAATACAAGGCAAGGTAGCGTCAAAAATCCATCATCATCCATATGTGCAGATCTGTAATGTGGAAGAGACATACGGTATGCACGTATAATGTATCTTTATCTGTTAATGTTTAATGTCCCGATTGCCTGAAAAGTAAGATGATCCATGCGTCGGATGGGCATGTCAATCCTGACTTCTTGTCCACGCCATCTAGCGGTGGCTTGGAGAAGTCGTTATGAAGAGGTCGGTTTAATGTCACCGCCTCTGCGCCTTATCTCTCTCCGGTCGTATCGTTTATCCGTCCCATCGGGCTACGAGAGTAAAAGGAAGAGTGAGAGAGAGTGAGTGCATCTGTGTCTACGCAAAACGCTTGTGCACTATAATATATCACATTCATACATCATTATCATCTTTAATGTACCTTTAACTGAATAGTAGCCGATAGTGTATATATTTCACACCATGTGAAAAACATACGACCGAGCCATGAGTACAAGCTATTATTAACCTAAATATCACCTTGAGGTTGGTGCACGTAACTTTGTTTATAACAATTTTTATCATAATATATGAACAGATGGTGAGCCAGTTGTGAGATCAATGAAGTGGAAACACACAAGTTTACCTACTTTTTAGATTTAAGGACTCCGTGAATCGAAGTATGGCTTCTTTAAATAAATGAATAAAAAATCTCGTTTTCGTTGAAAAACAACAGATGTTATGCGAGGACTTGATATTGAGAGTTAGATTGATTATGTTTATATATGCATGTCTTGTGTGAAATAGTATGAGTGCAATACAAGAGAAAATATTTGAATAAGAGAAGAAGCAAAAAGTTGTAGGTTTCCTTAATAGACTCCGGTTCGGCACCGTAAACAATTATTAAAGTGTTCTAGTAATGTTTCTAAAGATGTTACTGATATATCAAGTACAGTTTTGAACTCCTTAGTTAATTCAAAACACTAACTGGCAATGTACTGTTAAAGCCTATTTAAAAAAAATTGAAGGAAGTTCAATAATTTATAATAAATTATTTCTTAAAAAAAATAGTTTGAATCTGAATTTTTTTCGCTTATTTCTCCTTGAGCTACGTCACCATGTGCTGTTGAAGGACAGTAATCAACGACTGGTCAGAATGTGATAAAAAACGGCCGTCAGCTTAATACGAATAAAAAAAGCGAAGTGCGGACTTTACCTGAAATGACATCATCATCAAGGTGACTATTTGATGTCATCAATTTGTAATTCACGTTATACAGTCGCGCGCGTGAGTTGTGACATTTTCATTTTGGATTAAACAGGTTTATGACTTACTCGTACATTCCAAAGTGCAAAAGGCACTTGATGGTAAATTCTTGACTGTATACAACTGAAATGTATAATTAATGTTTACACGTCTCCTTTTAAAATAACTTCAATTCTTAAAAGTCATACATATTTACATTACACGTAGTTTATTTCAAAAATCGAGTCTCAACTACATATGCTAGATAAATAATATTCGAATTCTTATTTTAATATTAAAACAGATTTCAATAATTTCGTGTTCGCGCGCGGAGTGAATGCCTTTTTTCGGATCTAATATGTAACAAACGTGTTCCAATTTATGGGGAGAACTCCTAAAGTAAAGTAACAGCCTATATATGTCCCACTGCTGAGCACAGGCCTCCTCTATATAGAGGAAATAAGGCACAGACGCGGTGCGGACCAGTGTGGACCCCAGTGCGGATTGGACTTCACATATTTAAGATTTTTTTTTTATTGTTTCTTGTAATATGCTGGTTTCCTCACAACATTTTCATTCATCGTTAGACACGTGGTAAATCAGCACTTGAAATTGTTATTATTGATAAACAAAATATCGATGATTTGGTGAGAACTCCTATTATTAGATAGTTTTCATAAAAAAAATGCTTTTAAGGCTTTGAACGAAAATGCTAGAACTTTTCCGTAGATTCCACCATTGCATTGCCAATTTTAAGTCCGCCATTCAGGATTGTATAGACACTACTGTGTTCGGGTTTAGAAGACAATACTGTTAGCGTAAGTAATGTGTAGAGATATGACATCTGCAATCTTTGATGAGCACAGCGCAGAGTCAAACAGTTTCTGTGTTGCACTGTGTTATGGCCAGGCTTGTCACTTATCACATCGCACGATTAGCTTACCTCACCTCCTAAAAACCTAGACACAAGATAATCGAGTATTAAAACTCTTTAGTGTTTCGTTCTGAAATAAACGATGAAACGGACGAAACTAGATAGTTTTATTTTAAATTGAGTGGAAACGATTCCTTGACGACTTATGACTAATTTAACGAAGCGAAACTGGCTGCTTGGAGGTAAATCTCGTATTAAAACTATTCACATTCGTATTGTGAACAGAAAAAACATGTTTGATTCGCACAGTGTCGTTAACCGCAGACTTTTTTTTTGCACACACGCAAATGGTTATTCACCTTAAAGTGGACAGGTGTAAGTCACACAAAAAACGATTTTCGGGGAAAAAATCCGAGCAAATTAAACCATCTGTTGCTCAATTATCACTATCAATCAGATTAGGTTTTTTTTTGTAATATAACGAGAACGAAACAAAAAGTAAGTTAAGAAGAATTTTAGGAATAACGTTTTTATTTCTTTTCTTTTATCTCAACAAGTGACATTTAAATATGTAAAACCATATTGCCATAAAAAATTATTCTTATGTCTAATAGCATCTTAATCTATTATGATAGGAAAATCTCGGATTAATTATATATAAAATTAAATTTTTTATCAACGTAACATTTTTTTTTTGGTTACTTCAAATAAGTCCGCAAAGTTGGAATTCTTTATCACAAAAAGAGCTAATTAAAATAATGTAATCGATGTTGGCTCATTTCATAGCTTCCTAAAGACTATAACATAGTATTAATTTTATTAAATCTTTTCAAAAGCCACAAACACTTAGCCCCAATCCAAAATACTAAGAAATGGCTGCCCCGTTTTATACAATTTTATAAGAATTTAATTTGTTCCATACCAAACGATGTCCTCGGAGGATAAAATCGTTCGTCAAGTAACGCCGGTGTATGGTACAAGGTAAAATAATTAAGAGATCGATACGTTGCAATCAATAATTACAGGTATTGTGCACCTGCGGCTGTTCGGCAAGCGTGCATTCGGCTTTCACGAAAGTTTGTGACCCAAGTCATGGCGGTCGAGCGATTGAATCTCATTTTCACTTGTCTGTACAAAAACCTGATATAGGTTTTTAAATTTTTATTACCATACGTATAACCCGTGGCGGTACTACCATACAAGCCCAAAAGCCCGGCTTGCCCTACTAGGGAGTAAAATTTATAAATCTTAATTAGCACATAATTTATTTTTAAATTTGTGCGTTGCGGGAATTGTATGCTAATTAACCCCTCAATGCACATTTTTTAATCAATTTAGGTACAAAAATATAAGCAAACCCAAATTCGGAGAATGGCAATAATCTACCATCTAACGTGACAGATACGGATTTAAAATATTTGGAAAATTATATTTCTATATTAACCGTGACCCATACGGAGCTGCATAATTGCCGGTAAATGTTGCCCGTATATGTCACGGAGGTGTGCACTAAGCGGTTAAGATTTATAAATTTCACTTCTTATTAGGGCAAGCCGGGCTTTTGGGCTTGTATGGCAGTACCGCTACCGCTTCCACCTTACCCACTAATCGTGCCATGGCTAAATCTAACAAAAAATCTTTATCCCACCTTATCCACCTCCTTGTCAAACTGCTCGTTGATGACGCCCTTGGACAGGGCGCCTTTCTCCATCAGGGTGGCGCGTTTCGCCGCCAGGTAGAGCGATCTGGGCGAAAGAGAAAAGAGGTTGCAAAAGAAAAGAAAAAAAAAAACAGTTTATTGTCCTGAAATAATTCCCTAAACCAGGAGACTACAGACATACACATCATCGCTCCCCGCGCGGTTGGAACCCACGACCTTTGACGCCCGTGAAGTGCGGACCACTAGGACACGGAGGCAGTAGCATCCCCTCATCAGGATAAGCCGACACACACCGACCGACTTCCGAAGCAATCGTACATAGAGGTCCCCATAACGTTTATTTTTAACTAACTTTTTTTAATTCCTCTACTTTAAGATAGAAACATCGACCAGCTTTTGAAGCTATTATTCAAAGGGATCAGGATTAGATGGATGGATGGCTATCATGTAGATATCAGGATTACAGAAGTTTACGGTGGTAGTGCCACGCAGCTGCTCCCGCTGCTGAATGGGCCGGCTCGAACCGGATTAGTACCACGACCTCACAGAAAATCGCCGTAAAGTGGAAGTGTTTTTGCTTCTGCGTTTCGTCCGGTGAGTGAGATGGCCGGTGGCCTACCCCCGTCCCTTCCCTCATTCCTTCTCACACTCCCCTACCTACATCTAACTCCACCCATACATTCCTCACCCCCTTCCCACCCATCCTCCTCCCCCTCCCTGTTTCAGAATTTCCCTCCTTAAAGGCTAGCAACGCATTTGCACGTTCAGTAATGTTGCAAATGTCCATGGGCGGCGGTAATCGCTTACCAACAGGTGAACCGCTTGCTCGTTTGCCAGCCTACTACATAAAAAAAAAAGATGACTTGCGATCTGAACAATCAAAAGTTTATCTCTTGGGTCACGTAAATTTAATGTTTATTTTAATTCCAAAAGCGAAGCTAATCAAAAAAAAAGTTGATTATTATATATTTAAAACAAACAGATTATAACTTACGTAATGTGAAAACATTGATTAAAGGGCGTTGAAAGCTATTCTGATCTGGCTGCCTAATACTTATATAGTTTTCAAATTAATGAAATCTAGATGGACCCCTCTTATTTTATAAGATAAATAAAACCAAACGTCTTTCTAAGTAACGATAAGTTATCGTTCAAGGGTGACAAATCACGTTCCGTAATGATATGTTCCAATACAATACTTAGGTTTGTCATAACGTGTTCTAAAAGTTTATGCATTTTGCTCATTCACGGCTAACTTGTACTTAATAAGTACCCGTATACACCTAAATTTAAATATTAATTGATGTTATTTTTAACTATAACCTCGTAATCTTAATGGAATAAAAACGATTTTTTTTCGTATTGAGAAACGATAGCGCTTTTATTTTTCAAACAGAACAAGGTCCTCAATCATAGAATAGAACAAGTATCCACTTTCAACCTTGTCTGTTCAAATTGTGATTATAATAAAGTATAGGTAATGATATATCATTTCAGTGTACTTTTACAAATTTGAAAAGTGTTTAAATTACTGTTTCTCATCATTATTTTTTAGCCACAGCGTTATTATTTCTGTTAATCGAGACCTTTGCTATTGTATGAACTTTTGTTGATATGCGAATATGACTCAGACCACATCTGGTTGTCTGATGTTTAAGGTTATTCTAAGTCATTAAAGAAGAAGCTTATGTAGAAAGAGGACGACAACACGTAATGCCATAACGAATAAATTGTTAACGTCAACTTACTAATACATAACATATATCATTTTGCTTGCTTTTTTTTAATAGTTTTCACTTTTCGTCCCTAATACGAATGACGAACTATAACTTCCTCAAAGCATGTAAGAAGGATAAACAAATCGACAAGCGTATTTTCCAACGGCCTTTGCTGCAGCATGGAAAGGCAGAAGATCGACCATAGTAAGTGTGATGATCACGTTCCAACCTCGTAAAGATTAGCACTCTCTTTAGTCGGCAGTAATAACTTACCACCGCTTTTTTGAGAAATATTCTTAATTTCAATCAAATCATTTTTTTTGAAAAATGAAATTAAATAAATACCTGTCCTTGACAGAAAAAATTGTATTGAATTCTGTGACTGAACAATTTATCACAATATTTAATTTGCCTTTTTCACTACTCATAATTATAATATTTAACTAAAGAATATCCCTCATATTTTTTAAACATAATTAGATACAAAGAAAAATTTTGCTACTTAGTATAATTTAAGTTTATATAAGTAAAAACAAACATATATAAAGTTTTCAAATATAAAAATATATTAAAAATCTTCTAGATATCTATAATAACAAACACTTCAAAATTGTTGTCCTTGGGCTCATCAATAATTTGCATAGCTGAATATGTTATAGCTTTTACTTCAGTCCCTTGTGGATGTTTACCTATTTGAAACTCTTCACCATAACATTTGCACACAATCCGAAATTCTTCAGTATTGAATTCAGTTATCACAAGTTTCTTACAAATTAAGAATGGTTCAACTGAGAACAGAAATAGCAATTCATCGAGAAAATGGTATAGAAGACCCATCATGTCATCTGCATTTGCTTCAATTGTATGTACTTCTTTTATCTGTACATATTCTAACTCAGTCATATAACCAAACATAGAAATGCCACATTGTTCAAATGCTTCTTTTAAACTGTCTCCCCATGCATGTAACCTAAAACAGGTAGAATAAAGTCACAAAATTAAACTTAGGTGCTCAGCTCCAAATCATGACAATCACATCAATGAATTTCGTTTCTTCCTAAGAGCAAACATGTAAGGTTAGCAAACTATATGAGTATGGTTAGGAAATATATTTATAGTTGAAATATATGTGATCCAATTATGTTATATACTTGGCTACAAAAAAAATTATTGAACTTGAATCTTGAATGTTTTATATTATATTGCATTAAATATTTTATTGTAGACAGTAAAATATTATTTTATAGACATGAAAATATGACACGCTGACGACTAGCAAAAACTTGCAAAATTATGTTATTGTTATTTTGCAAGTAAGCTTCTTTAAAGAATATTGTTTTGTTTACTAATAAACTATAAAGAGTTGGCCATCTTTACCTTATATCAATGTTATAGTAAAGTTTTGGTTTTTTTATCTTTTGTAATAGATTTATAGAACAATTTGGTGCAGAAATGCTGTTATGATAAAACTTTTTGTAAATCATACTGTGACTAGCCTTTAGATGTGCAATAACATTTTATTAATAAGTCAAAATGAATGTTCAAATTGAAAAAGATTTCTTAAGAACCCAAAGCTACCTACATAAAATTATGGAGTGAAGTAACTATGTTAACAATAAAATATAATAGTTTTTATTTATATGTCTTCTTTATGTAGTTAATTTATTAATAAAATGATAACCCATGCTTATAACTAAACTTTCAATCATAAAACAAAAATCATTATCAATTGTGCAAATAACATAGATAAATATTGCATAATGTTTTGAGTTATGGTTCAATACTTTTAAAAATGTTAGAAGACATTGCAGACTTGTTTATATTTTTTATAATAATGGTTTCCTGTATAGCCAAGCAAAAAATGAGGAATTTTGAAAATGAAAGAATCAAAGAAATATATTTGAGGTCAACACTAATTAGATGTATTTGAAACT